>JZKD02S1797079.1:510134-521181 GCA_000966675.3 Picea glauca
GTGTTTGGTTATCCGCCAATGCAAGAATTTCACCATTCAAGGATGTCAATTATAGAGGTTTGGATTTTGAGCTTGTCTGGAGGAGCAGAATATGACACCCAATATCGCAACCTCCCAAGTGCACTAGTGGATAATAAAACTCATCACCTAGGTACCCTCCTCTGTATATTTTTGGTTTTGTTCGTATCTTTGGGCACCTTGCTTTCAAGAATTGTCGGGTGGGCTCTTTGGGAATTCAACGTACTAAGGTCTAGGAGACATTTGTGCTCCCCTAGGTTGTGGGTGAAGGTTTCAACTTTCCAAAATTGTCTCAATAGTTTCCTTGTTGCCTTCTAGAGCCTCGTAGACTATTTTGTTGAACATTTCAATATAGTGCATGTCATTATGCCTTTCTTCCATCCCATACATAGTATAGTAACAATGACCAAAGGAAACAACCTCCTGGCTAGTGAAAAAGGGGGAAATAAGGCTAAAAAGAAGGTCAAATTCTGCACCTTGAAAGCCCATATCCTTAAAGAGCCATGTTATGTTACCAGAACTGAAAAGGAAGCCCCATCAGTGACCAAATTCTTCCATACCAGGTTCCTTGAATCATTTAAGGCAGAATTAGAGGAGATGGGAAGAACCATTAGAGAGAAAAGACATAAATTGTCCAATGAATAGATTCAAGATGAGGTTGAAGGTTGGGTTCTCAAGAACACATAATACTAAGTTTTTTAGAATCATTGAGACCTATTGGTTGATTAGGGCCTTTATTGCCTAGGTTATAGAGGAAAGAAGCCCACAACAATAGGTTGTCCTCCATAAAATTGACCTGCTAGATGGTAATTTGCAGCAGTTTGTAAAGAAGTGTTTGGGGAAGAAATTGTGGTTTCCCAAGTTCAAGGTGAAAACATTGAGACCATGACACTGAAAGAGTACTCCCATGGTTCTGTGGGCACACAATCAAATCCTATTTTTATAGAAGAGCACCCCCATCCTTTTGGTGCAACTCAAGAGGAACCTATGCAAACCAAGGAACCATATGGACAACCAATAGAAGAAAGTTTCTTATATCCTACTACCTAATATAGGATTGTTTTCATTCCATGTAGCTCTTATGTCATGTTTTGGACTGTTAGCAAGAACACTTATTTCTTTTTGTACATAGAACAATACAATGATAAGTCAAAATGTAATGGATTGTTATTCTCTTTTTCAGCTAGTGGAGGTCTTGGTTTCCCCTATGGTAAGCCTCCACCAGGGATGTGTGTACTCCTTTTTGTATATAATATAAATATATGACTATGTTTTGGTTTAAAAATAATAATAATAAATTTAATGGTCACTACATAATAATGCTTCACTAACCTTTACATATATATAATTAAATCATATCAATTATTAGAAAAGGAGAAATCTTGACCAAGTTTTGCAAAAAGGTATATACTAGACATTAATACACACGTACACCCACCCACACTAAAATAGATTTATCTTAACTTAAAATCTTTTAAATATTGAGAGATTTTCATTTCATTTTTTGGGGAATTATCTTGATACTTGATAAATCTGAAGTTGAAATGAATTTAAGTTGGTATTATTCATTGGGGTATAATTCATTGGCTTTAACTTTCTTTGAGAGCCCTAAAATACCATGAAGTTCCAATTTGTAGATGGTTGTTGTATATGTCCCATAAGACAAAAAGGGATATGCTAATCTATCTAAATTTATAAGCATCATGTAATGCAAAAGGAGACATTGTTTACAATATGAATCTACAAAGTTTGTATTCGTTTTTTTTCATAAGAGATATCCTAGAGCTATGTACAACAATTTGTGAAAAAATATCTTATAGAGAGTTGAAAGTCATAATGGAGTTGTCTAGCAATAGAGTTAGATCATGTCACCAAAAAGGTAGAAAGCTAAAAGAACATACCAAACATAAGCACACATTGAATCTCAAATCATTGTGATGAGAAAACAAGAGGATTATTTGTTCGTAATTGTGAAGCCCTTACTCCTTGCAATATGGTAGTTTCAATTCCCCTCACCTTCAAAAGGAACAACTAAACAAAGGAAGTAAGGGATGCCCATTTCTCAGATATACTATGTTGAATTGACACTAGAGGCATAAGCTAGAGGTTTTAGCACCTCCATGATTTGAAACATAGAATCTTGTTGGTGCAAAATAATGTTTAATATGTTATTTTGGTGAGGCTCATTCGCTTCCAAAAAATACCAAACATCCATTCCCATGCCATCGAAAAGGAGAATGTTGATAAAGCTAGAAAAAAAACACTAGGGATTTAGGCAATAAGTGAGATAGTCATTTGTTTAAGATGCAAAATGTCTAGTGATTTTTTCAAGTTTGAAGATGGCCTAATAAATTTGCATTTGAATCAAAAACTTGATGATAAAGTCACATCAACAGTTGATCCGGATTTTATGAGCATAACGAAATGAATAAAGATACTTAACGTAGAATAACAGATATACAGTAAAACTAGTTTCTATTCAATAAGGAAATAAGTTGAAACTGTAAAATGTAGCGGAAAACAAGCTTGCTAGAATGGTAGAGGCTTATCTCTGAGAAGAGATGTGATGGCTGCGCTCATTTGCAAGAAGATTATTACCATGAGGCTATGAAGGCCTTTTTAAAATAAACAGGAATTTCAAAAACCCTAGACATCTAAATACCTAACCCTAGGAGATGAAGCGCCAAAAGTCATGTGGGCCCCATTTGGGTAAGTTAGTACATCAACTTCTCGGGGTTGTAACTTTTTCATACGATCTTCATTTTAGGCGCACGATATCCCGTTGGAAAGGTATATCCAAGGACTACACATGTTTCCATTATACTTTGACTTTGTCTATAGTCTAACTATGGCGAGCCCTAAAAGCGTTGTTTAGGACCTCAAAACGACTCCAGAAGTCAAGGACCCGAAAACTAGGGAAAAAATGCCAAAATGAGCCAGTTGGAATAGGTGGGAGGCCACCGACATCCATCTGGATCAATCCTACCCCCTTAGGAAGAAATTTCCTCCATTGTATTGAGTGCCCCCATTAGATGAGGAAATTTCTGGTGAATTTGGCCCCGGGTGAGCCACTTGCCTTGGTGCAGGAGTTGTCCTGCTTTGACAACTCGATAAAGATGGATCCTTTGCTAGTGAGTGCCCTTGACCTGATTTTTCACAATGTGATCACTGGATGCATGTTGTATGCAGTCAGGGTTGAGCTATGTTGGTGTCAGTTGTTCTGCTATCTCTGAGGTGTCCAATAATGGTGGAAAATAAGGTCGAAGGATATCCTCATTGAACACTGGGTGCAGGCCAAGGAAAGGAGAAATGTTGAGCTCAAAAGCATTATCACCCACAACCTTGGTGATGGTGTGCGACCCATAATGGAGTGGGAGAAGCTTCTTATGGGGTCCCGTAAGGCGTTCTTTATACAAGTGCAACCAAACTTTGTCACCCACCTGAAACTTATGTGGCACCTGGTGTTGGTCATGGCATTGCTTGTACTTGTCATTGGACTTCTGTAGGATATCCTGAACATGTTGGTGGATGTGTTGGATCCTCTCAATGAACTAGGTGGCTTTGTCATCTTCAATTGGAGTAGGAGATGATTCGATCGAGGTGACCGCAAGGGGCAGTGAAACATCTATGGATCCAATGGTTGGAATCCCAACCCCACCTGAAAGGGGTTGTGGCCGGTTGAGCTATGTAGGGCTCGGTTGTAGCTATGTTGGACATAGGGAAGACTCTCATCCCATGTGAGAGGGTGCTTGGAATTATATATGCGTAGGATATGCATGATCATTCGATTTACGACCTCGGTTTGGCCATCTGTCTGGGGGTGGAAGGACATGGATTTGGTGAGGTTGGTTTCCAACAGTGACCATAGGCTCGAACAAAATCTGCTGAGAAATCTAATGTCCTGATCTAAGAAAATGCTTTGTGGGATTCCAAAATGTACCCAGACTCGTTCAAAGAAGAGCTTGGTAATGGCCTCTGTTGTGATTCTCTTCTTACAAGTGGCCATAATGGCCATCTTAGAAAAACGATCAACAACCACAAAAACACAGTCATTTCCCCACTTGGTGGACGGGAGGCCCGACATGTAGTCCATTGAGATGGATTCCCATGGCCTGCCAGGAGTAGGAAGAGGAGTGTACATGCCATGTTTCTAAGTGGTCGGTTTTGCAATAGTGCAGACAATGCATGACTTGATATACTTGTTGACCTCATGTCGAAGTTTCAACCAGTAGAAATTGTTTATGCAACATTGTCATTGTCTTTTCGACGCCGAAGTATCTTTCCACCCTAATGTAGTGGGCTTCCCATATCAGCTTCGCTCGGTTTCTTGATGGAACATAGATATGGCCCAGACGACACAACAACCCATCCTGAAGATAGAAATTAGCGACAACTTCGTTTGTGCCCAACATTTGGTAGGTGGTGGTGAAGTCTAGGTCCATCTCATAGATTTAGGGACATCCAGAGGTCTCATGGCTGTAAGAGTCTAGCACCATGGTGAGTGTCGCGATTGGCAGTCTACTGAGGCAATCATCGATGCGTTTGGTGATTCCTTTTTTTACTTGATGTTGAGGTGGAATTGCTTCAAGTATGTGGACCACTTATGATGGCAATCATTCTGCAATTTTCCTTGTGTCTACATGAACTGTAGTGGCTTATGATTAGTGTGGATGATTGTCTCCTTCCCAAGAATGTAATGTCTCCACTGGCGGCAGGCTTGCACGATGGAGTACATTTCTTTGTCGTAATTAGGGTACTTACAGACAACATATGATAGTGTCTCACTATGATAGGCCATGGGGTGGCCATGCTGAGTGAGAATGACTCCCACATCATAGTCTGAAGCATCTGTCTCGATCAAAGGGTGGTTGACGGTCCGAGAGTGAAAGTATCGGGGTTTAGCATAAGCGTTGATTCAAATCATCGAACGCTTGTTGTTGGGACCAGTCCCACACAAATGTTTCCTTACCACCACTCCTGGTTACTTGGTCGAGGGCCCATGCAGTATGGGAGAATCCCAACATGAACCTGCGGTAGAAATTGGAAAGGCCCAAGAAACTTTGAAGCTCAGTGAGTGTGGTTGGGGCTGCCCAGTCACGGATGACTTGGATCTTGGTTGGATCCACATGTACACCATGTTGATCAACAATGTGTCCTAGGTGATTGACCTTGTCCATGCCGAAGGATAATTTTTCCAAGTTGGCATATAGCTTGTGCTATCGCAGGGTGTGCAAAACCTACTGAATATGCTGCAAGTGTTCTACCCAAGTCTTGTTGTAAATGAGAATGTCATCCAGATACACCACTACAAAAGTATTGGTGAATGGTCACAGGATATCGTCCATCATCCTCATGAAAGTGGTTGTAGAATTTTTCAAACCAAAGGGCATGACCAACCATTAAAAAATACCTTCTTTTGACTTGAAGGCAGTCTTCCATACATCTGTCTGTTCTATTGGGACCTGGTGGTAGCCAGACTTCAGATCAATCTTACTGAAGTATTTTTCCCTCGTGAGTTGATCAAGGAGGTCGTCAATTCGGGGAATCGGGTACCAGTTTCTAACTATGATTTTATTCATGGTCCGGTAATCAATGTAGAGTCGCTAGGTTCCATCTTTCTTCTGTACCAGCACGATTGGACTCTTGCAAGGTGATGAGATGGGACAGATGTGCTCCTTGTGGAGAAGTTCTTGGATATCCCGCTTAATCTCCTCATTCTCTAACAGAGAGCGGTGGTATACTGGCCCATTGGGAAGCGGTGTGTCGGGGGTCAGATTGATGGGTTGCTTGACCTGGCAGTGCAGAGGTACCCTAATAGGCGAGGAGAAGATATCTGATTATTATTCCATGAACTTATCCACTTGCTTCTACTGTGTGGAGAGGTATGTTGCAGCGACCCTAGATGTGGCTGCGATCTTTCCCTCATTCTGAGAGAGAATCATGAAGAAGACAAACTTCCCCGTCTAAGAGATGACCTTCTTGCATTTCTTGGCAGAGATCAAGGAAATAACACTAGGTGGGACTGCCTCAGGTATCCTGTACAATTTATTGTTCAAAGTAATAATAACACTGCGAGGCCTAGACTCATATAAAACATGGTGCTTCCATAAATATGGTTGGCCCAAAACAACATTACAAACTTTGAGAGGGGAAACATCACACAATACCTCATCTTTGAAGGGCTTGATGTCGTATGACAGGTGACATTGTTGGTTGACGTGGATGTCGCTTCCTTGGTGGAGCCATCCGATGGTGTAGGGGTACGGGTGCGGCGTTGTCGGGAGGGTGAATCGCTTGACAATATCTGCTGAGATGCGGTTCTTTTGGCTACCACTATCAACGATGAAGTGCAACTAGGTACCCTTCATCCACATATGTGAATGAAAATGCGCTCGCCTTCCTCTGGATCGTCTGGTTCACTAGGCTAGAGCTTGGTGGTAGCAACGATAGAAGTGGGTTCTGCATCAATGATCTATCTCCCCCTTTCTGGTTTTGACTCAGAGTCAGAACCTGCATCTAATTCAGAGGCTTTCACCTCATCCACCAATGACTTCTTTGAGCAACAATCACCAGTGTTATGTTAGGGGCTCTTATGGAAGTCACACCACTTCTAGGTCTCTTTCTTTGTCTTTCCGGTATCCGTCTTTGCTTGTGGCCTGGAATAGTTTTTATGAGGTGGTCCGTATTTGCTCTATCCTTTGTTCTGCGGGTTGGGGCCTCCCTTTCCTGGCTTTTGCTGTGAGGGGTTCCCGGGCCCAAATTTCTGCATCTTTTGTTTGAGCTTCTACTCGATTTTGACGACATATCAGTAGGTCAGGCCCAAGGATGAGATGTCTAGAAAATCCATTTCAGCCTGGATGTATCTATGAAGACCGCCGTGATACATGAGCACCAGATGTCACTATGAATATTTGATACCCAACTTGGTGTGCAATATATGGAAGATATTTGTGAACTCGGGCACTACTTGGTCTCTTTCCTGCTGCAGTGTGGTCCATTTTGTGTATAGGTCGTCATAACTTCAAACAAGGTAGTATTTTTCCTTAATATCATCCCTAAAGAACTCCTCGGTGACTGTGACTGTAAAGAATGAGGGTTCCTCTATTTCCTTCTGCTCACAGAAAGTTTCCCACCAGTCTTTGACATGGGTAATGACTTTGAGGAGCGAAAAAGTAATATTTTCTCTATTCAAGAATTTATGGACAAAGAAATACCCTTCTAGCATATTCAACCATTTGTCTACAACATCTGCGTCTATCTGAACTTCAAATATAGGAATATCAAAGTTGATTTGTACCTTGAAGGGGGTGACACCTCCATTTGAGGAAGACGCGTTGCTTGTTGGTAGTCGTCGAAGGATTTGTACAAAACTATCCATCATCTCATTCCTCTGTTGCGTGAGGACTTCCTTGAGCAACATTTTGAAGGGATCTGATGTCCCGACATCTTTATTTTCTCTCACTATTAGAGGTTTCTTGGGAATGTGATAGCTTTTGTCTTCAAGAGAAACAAGCTCGAGACCCAATTATTTGTACCCTGACCTCGTTGGGGACATGCATTAAGAACGACAAGGAGCAGAATGCTCTGATACCACTGATCCAGATTTTATGAACATAATGAAATGAATATAGATTATTATCAAAATATGTTTAACAAAAAATAACAGATATATGGTAAAACTGGTTTCTATTCAATAAGGAAATAAGTTTAAACTGTAAAATGCAACAGAAAACAAGCTTGCTAGAATGGTGGCGGCTTATCTCTGAGAAGATATGTGACGACTGTGCTCATTCACAAGAAGATGATTACCATGAGGCTCTAAAGTCCTTTTTATAATAAACAGAAATGTCAAAAACTCTAGAAATCCAAAAACCTAACCCTAGGAGATGAAGCGCCAAAAGTCATGTGAGCCCCGTTTGGTTAAGTTAGCACATCAACTTCCCAGGTTTGTAACTTTTGCATACGATCTTCATTTTAGGCGCACGATAGCCCGTTGGAAAGGTCTATCCGAGGACTACACATGTTGTCCTCTAATATCGTTTATAGTTTAATTGTGGTGAGCCCTAAAAATGTTGTTTAGGGCCTCAAAATGACCCTAGAAGTCAGGGACCCGAAAACTAGGAAAACACTTCCAAACTGCCAAACTGCCAAAATGAGCCAGTTGGAATAGGTGGGAGGCCATCGACATCCATCTGGATCAACAGTGGGTCATCAGATTGGAGATTGAGATGCATAATAGAAAATACTAATAACTAAAGGTGCAAAGCAAGGATGATCAAGGTGAAGAAGGTTATGTAGGAAGCTCATAGAGAAAGCCCCTTGAGCAAAGATGATATGGGTAGCTAGGGAAAAAAAATTCAGAAGAATAAAATTTCAATAGGCCTTAAGGGGAACATAGGTGTGGGATTTTCTCCACATATATGTGTGTGCATGTAGTGCTATGCATATCCTTGATGTTCAACCACTACGTTTGAGTGCTCCCATGGCTACCTTGAGGAGATAAATAAATATCATTGGACGATTCTTAAGGAAGATGGAGCTGGGTTCTGATCCATTTATGCCTAAGCATGAGCATTATTATGCATGCCTCACACTTTCGACCACAACCAAATTACTAATTACTATATATAAACATGCTAAATAACATTTTCAAATATACATCATAATAGATAAATAACAACCTCCAACAAATTGTATTGATTCTCACCAAACGTGAATCCCTTGGCATGAAAGATGCATAAATTTAAACTTAAAAGAGAAACTTGAGGCAACTCGAACAAGGTAAAAGTAAGAGGTTGTAACACCCTGTTTCCCCCAACTTGTAAATATAACTGGACTGGCCAAGAACTATGGCAAACTCATAAATGTGAATATGTGATGTAAATGGACCTTGAGGAAGAGGTCAATGAATGTGAATAACATTCTGAATTTATTGCAGGACTGCTGATGAGGGGATGTGTAGAAAAAGAGACCACGATGGCGGTGGAATGCACCTGAAAAGGTGGCGTTAACTTCCACCGAGAATTAAATACCGTATTTGGACTCCACTGGCCTGGAGAACCAAAAGTGGCTCACTGGCCCTGAAATTCAATGCCTCGCAGGCTGGTAGGCGGATGGCTTGATGAGGGATGGGATGGTGAACCTCCCATCCGTAGAGCTGTCAGGCCTGATTGGCGCGAGGGTAATCGTGCCAAACGCAACCTCGCGAGAGGATAAGGCGTATGGCAGAAGCGATTAGGAGGGGGGACGCGAGGGGAACTCTGGATTACGCAGAGTGAGTGATAGCATAGAGGAAGGATTGCAACCTTCGCTCCTGGTCACTGGCAGACAGAGAGACGCGGTCTTAGAGCATCGTGGACTCAACTTGCGGGTGGCTAGTGGTAAATCTGTTGGGAGTCGCTACGCCTACGGTTGGGTGGAAACGATCACCCCTCTCAGTGGTCGCACCCACTTTTGGTGTTATTTCTGATAAGTGTTTTATACATATATTGCATCTTGAAATTCATAGACTAGTATATGCATACAAATGCTCATAGAACTGTCAAATTATGAATGATTTCTGTGTAATAATGTATGTGCAGTGTTTAATGAGAATGAATAGATATATGCTCATAATAGAGGGAACCACGCATGATGTGTGTGGATGAAACAACTATATTTAGGCCTAGATTGAACTAAGTTAGGTTCCCAGCCCGTTCTCGGGAAGTTGTTTCCCTTATCTGTCTCAGGGATACCCGGTACAGATCGCTTCACAGAGACTTTCCCTCCCTAGAAAGGTTCACAAAGGACCCAGAAAAGGGACTTGAACGCACAAGACTCAACAACCCTGTATAAAGAGGAACGACCCTCTTAAATCCCGAGGTAGCAGCATAGGGTTAAGTATTGAATCAAGGGAATAAATGAGGGCGTTAAGTGCCAGTAAACCCTTTCCCTCTATCTTCAGGAATAGAGAGGAAATCTGAATCGTAGATCCCCAGACTCCATGAGAACACCTGGACCGTTGGTTTTTCCATGTCCAAAGAGTAGTAGGAAAGGGCGCGACATCGGGCCCGATCTGAACCGTCATATCTTAGCTAGGGAACCCGACAGTCGTTGGATCTATAGGGAGGTAGACAAGGGTTAAGCCTCATGAATAGTGGCGAATCCACGAGAGGATCTGAGCCATCCATAGTTGAGGACGCGTGTCAGGAGATCCAGAGAAGTCGAGCATCGGGGAATCGGGGTTTGCGAGAGCAAGGAAATATTGCCACTTGGAATCGCGATACGCGATTTCCCGATACGATATGAACCGTTCATTTTGGAGGACGCGTGTCAGGAGATACCGAGGAGTCGGGGATCAGAGAATCGGATTTTTCGAAGGCGTAAAACTCTTACATGTTGGAATCACGATCCACGATATCCCGACAAGATCAGGACCGTCTGTTGGCAAAGGACACGTGGTGGAGATCAAGCGCCAGCGGCGTTTGGCGCATCGAGAAATTGACATTTCCAGGGACAAGAGGATGGGGAAGTCCTAGATGAAAACCCCGACATAATCCGGGTCGTCCGTTTAGAGGGACAAGTGTCGAAGATCTGACGAGAGTCATAAAATTGGGGAATCGACATTCCTGAGGTTGAAGGAACCAGGACATCGAAAGTCCCGAAACCCCGAGAGTTAATCGGGACCACCCATTTGAGAAGGATGCGTGGAAATCATCAGCGCCCTTGGGAAAAACCCCGATGAAAGGATATGATTGCGGTCATATAGAGGGAGGTCATATGGACCAAAAGGTCTAGTCCAGGGGACTTTCGGAAGCTGACGTCATATCGGGATATCGGGGATTCCGAGGACAAAATGTTTACGTATTTCAATGTTGTGATATTCGAAACCCCGATGGATGGGAGAGATTATTTCGGAGGATCTCCGAGTCTGTCCTGACCGTTAGATGTGGAAACAAGACCTCAACTTAAGCCAAGACGTGAATATGCTTTAGGATAAGCGGCGAGCAGATCTGGACGGCCAGAGTCCACGCGTCCAGATCTACGACTG
>JZKD02S1797079.1:538876-573598 GCA_000966675.3 Picea glauca
TTTATTTTATTAATAAAATTTTAGAAAATTTTTATGATAAATTTGTTATTATAAATCAATACTTATTATTTAGAGGATTTAGTATAAATTATAAATTAAACAATTAATTTAATATAATAATTATAAATTTTAATAATAAAATTAATAATAATTACATCACAATAATAAAATAGTTGAATAAATGGAAAATATAATATCTGTATATTCATGTATAAAGATCCCATGTTGTGGTATGTTGGTTATGTTTCTCTTTCTCTTCTTGGGCTGATCCAAGTTTGGATCTCAACAAGTTTCCAACAAAACCCTCTAAAACCATCGGCCCTCCTGGTGAACTAGAAGGCGACACAACGCACAGAGTGCTGTGTGTAGTCTCACCCAAGATAGCTTTATGAGCGACTTCAATGCTCAAGTGCTTGAAATATAGGAATGAGTGGCGATCTCATAGTGTATTTTATCTTCTTCATGCATTACTTTGGTTATTCATTCAATATTCCTAGGATTCACTCATCTTTAGGCTCATTAATGCATTCTAATACATCTAGTTAATCATTCATTCATAAGATAACCATTAATAGGAAGTAAGAATTCGATAAACATCACCAATGACACATATTTTACCGTGGCTCACCCCCTCTTGGGATACATCCACAAAGATTTGTCTTCTCTGCTCTTTTATTTAGTCTGCTGCAAAATCTAGTGTTATGCGGATTACATCGTCCATCATACAATCATGAGGATGTTTAAGAACCTCTGTGAGGTGGACTAGATCGCACCAGGCTCCTCAGCCTATGACCTAACCCTCAAAATATATCTTACTTGACTCTCCTACTACCTGATTACAATCATAATAACCATCATCAATTCATCGAACTTCTTCAACAACGATCTTACAACTGTTGAACTCCTAACCTAGACCTCCTAGGTTCTTATTTATACTATTTTTCAGGCTTATAGTTGTTACAATATTTGTCAAAAACCCTAACCCTATCATGGTTAGGTTTTTCTGCATGAGGGCCACATTGCTTTTCCTCTTGCACATCATTTTTCCTTCTATTTTTTGCATGTTGTTTTCTTGCCCTCGATTGCGCGCACTCCAAAATTAGGTCTTCTTTCCAAAATTAGGTCTTTCCCAAAATAAACATTTTCTCCAAAAATATGCCTGTGCCAAAAATAGTCTTTCTTCTCAAAATAGACCTGCACCAAACATGCCCCCAACACTGACATGTGGCTCGTCCCAAACCACTCAGGTGGTGTGTGCTCCCTGAATTTCCATGTCCAAACCATGGAACTTTTCTACTAGTTCCTTTCCTTTTTCTCTCATCTGCGTAGCTTTTCCTCTTAGCGCCTCTACTATCTACATTTCTATATCCTTGTGCATTAATGTTTCACTCTCTTTTTGTGCATGTTCTCTACATGTCTTCTCTTCCTCCAACTGCGCAATCATTTGTGTTGCTTGTTCTTGCAGGCGTTCCAATTCAACTTGTATTTCATGTTTATGTGTCTGCATTGTTTTCAACTCTGTCTGCAGGCTCTTCATCTCTTGGGTTCCCTTCAAGTGCTCCATGATGGTCATTATTTTTTGTCGTTTCTTTAGCTCTTGTATGGTAGTGTTGATTCTCTCCTCTTTATGGTCCCACTATTGGACCTTTTCGTCTTCTTCAAGGATAGTCCATATCTGCGTTGTTCTATCGAACAAATCTTCTAATTCCTTGGATTATTTCTCCATTTCAGCGATCTGGAGTGCAGATTGTTGTTCTTTCTGAGCTCCTCAATTTCCTGCTTGTATTTGTCAATTGTTTTTGAGATCATGTTGATATTCTCCTCTGCACTCCTCTCTGGTGCTTGTGCATTGTCTGGGATGCGATTATAAGCCACTACTAATCCCTGTTCTAATTTATTTGTGCGTTCTTTCTCCTCCTCTTTCTCTGTGGTCAATTAGTCGTATGTGATTTGTAGCATTTCAGCAACCCCTCTACCTACCTCCAAGTTTGTTGCATCCGCATGGGCCCTGGACTGCACTTCTTGCATGACATTGGCATGTATTCCATATAGTTCCTTGGTGGGTATTTGTTCCATGACAACTTCCAATTGTTCCATGCCCTCCAAGGGTTTCTGCGTAGTCTCTTGATCCAATTTGATCATTTGACGTGTGACCGTAAATGTCTCCCTGCCCTGGACTATGAACTGCACTGTCTCCTCTCCTTCTTTCATCGTAAGTGGTTGTTGTGTCTTTTCATGTTGTTGCGTTGTGGCCTATGGTCCTGCTTGGCTCCATAGTTGTTGTAGATTCTCATAGATCTCTATAAGATTTTCCATGATCTCTTCCTGTCGCGCTTCTACAATGAGGACCACTTATTCCCCCCTATCTTGGAACTTGTCCACGACTAGCTCTACATCATCCTTTGTCAAGGTGATCACTGGGTCTTTTGTGTCATACTTCATTTTCTTGAACACCTCTTTTTCCTCCACGAGCTTCCTTATTTTCTGTGAGGGCTACGCCCCACTTATCGTACCCTGGGTCCTTTCTTCTCTAGCCCATGAAGTATCCTTCTTTTCGTCTGTGGTTGGCTATCTATCCTCCTTGGTCGTTTCGGTACTGTGCTTCTCCAGATTGGTTGATTCCGCGTTGTAGTCATTCTAATATTATAGGTCGAGTTGTTTGTTCTCGCTGAAGAGCTTGCTTCAACCTTGTCCTTAGGCCTGGAGGATTGCATCATGATTTTCCTCATTGTTGGTTTTGTTACTAGTAGCTGCCACTATGCAGGTCAGTCTTTAATTTTCCAGTCCACTTCCTCTTTGCTGATGCAATACTACATTTCTAGCCATGCCTTCTTTGGATCCCTTGCGGCTTGGATCCACATGTGGTTCTTGGATGCCTTGAAGTTGGATATCCCTTCTCTCTCCTGAACTACCTCTATAGGTACATGCCACACATTAGCTGTGCATTATTGTATCTCTTCTAGCAGCATTGCAAAAATTGTGTTGTTTTCTTGTTGTGTTTTGTTGTCTTTGGCCTATGCGAGGGACTCATATCTGGCTGCATAACATTTCACTTTCCTATCCAGGAAATCTAAGAACCTTGTCTCCTGCCACCCTGCCAAATCTATAAGGATGATCAACTGGGAGTTATGGAACTCGGTTCCATTGTCTTGCTTGTCTCTACAATCTATTAAAAACTAGTTCAACAGGTATGGTGTCCAGCTAAACAATTACCCCTTTCATGCACTGCGCGGCTATTGCAATAACGCATGTTGGTGCTTCTTCTTTGCAACATTTACTCAACAGTTTGTAAACCATAATATTGTTGGAAAAAATTGTCGCATTATCATTGATATCCTTGATTACAATACCCCTATTATCCTAACTGGTGCCAAACTACGCTTTAACTAGTTCTGCGATTTATTTCTCACGTGCCTTTTTATCCAAGTATTCCTTTGGTTGCACATCGAATGTAGGGAGTGCTGTGATTTTGGAAATTGGTGCCACATCTATCTATATTGTCCTGTCCATCCATATGATGCCTCTATATACGCGAGCGACTAGTTGTTTAACACAGAGCTCGACGTTCTTACCGCACCCGAAATGCAGAGTATCCAACAGGTTCATGATGTTTGAGTTATACAACCTCGTTATCCACTACGCGGGATCCATTATCGGTTTACTAAGGGGTCCAACTTCCCCTGTGTTTATTAAATAAGTGTCCTCGACCAAATTTGGGAATTTGGCTGCATCGCGCACATCATGGTCTACGCACTTGAGTTTTGATACTTTTCCCAGCATATCATCCATAGTAATCACTGCATTTGGGAGATATGGGAGTGTAACATCCATGACGTCTTGCACCTTTATTTTATGTCCCATAGTAGATGGAACTTCCTCTGCTGAGTCTGTGTCCTCTTCTTCCATTTCAGAAACTGATCAGTCGGTGATATCTTCAACCAACACTTCCTCACGTTCATGGGACTGCCATGGTCACATTGTTTCGTTGGGCTTCGAAGACATCTCAGGATTAGGGTTCAGAATAACATTCTGGGCCCCAAATCTCTTCCCTATTTCCCCTTGTTGCGCTTTTGATGTTTCCTCTTTGACTCGTGTCAAGATGATTGATTATGTTTCCGAGGTGGTAGCATCTTCTAGCTCGACCATGTTCTCAGGCTGTGACATTCTTTCCTTACGCCTTTGTCCCTGCCAAGTAACCCAGATGTACTGGCCTGGCACACCAAACTTTGGTGGGGTCATCCTCTCTCAAATTCATAGGCTTTATTTATTCTACATAGAATGCTAGCTAGGGCACACACTCCATTTCTCGCACTCTGTTTCTCACTCTGTGCTCAAAATTTGCTAAGTGTTGAATAGACACCTTCTTTTCACCTTTTATAGACACGATCATATTTATTTTTCACTTTTTGCGTGCATTTGCATTGATTGTAATTTTTCCTGCGTGTTGTCTTCTGATGTTTGTCGTGGTAATTTATGCACACAACTTGTTTGTCGTGGTTCAGTCAACTTCTGCGTCTTTTTGTGTTTTTCTTCCATTTTCCATTTTCTATTTTTGTATTTTTTTTTCTTCTTTTTCTCCTTTTTATTTGTTTTTATAATTTGTATGT
The DNA here is from genome assembly GCA_000966675.3 of Picea glauca. Lineage (NCBI taxonomy): Eukaryota > Viridiplantae > Streptophyta > Pinopsida > Pinales > Pinaceae > Picea > Picea glauca. The sequence continues at coordinate 543,484 of JZKD02S1797079.1, forward strand.
CCTAACCTCTGCTATAGTACACTATATACATGTATTTCTCACTGTGATGTGACTTTTAAGGGTAAGTAGGTTCACTATCCATGTACTATTTCAGTCGACTATCGTTGATCATTCCTTTGAGTTATGTTCCTCCCAAATCCTTTAGCTACAAAGATCCCCCATATGTGACAATCTTTACTTCATATGGCCCTATACATTGCATTCTAAACTTACTAGGATGTTGAAAACATTTACTGTCATAGAGCAGGAATAGGTCCCCCTCCTTTAAACTCTTCTTCTTAATATGTCTATCATACCAAGATTTATCTCTTGATTTTTGTACTTCCTGGTGAAATCCCGTCAGAATCATGTTCTCTTCCATTTCCATTAGTTGAATTAACCTCTCCTATACTATGCCTCTTTCTATCATGTTGGTAATTGTTGCTATGCACAGACTTGGTACCATAAATTCTAATGGTACTACTGCTTCCTTCCCATACACCAATTTGAATGGTGTATGTCCTGTCAACTTCTTACATGTGGTCCTATATGCCCATAGTATTGCTGGTATTTTCAAGTCCCAATCATCCCTATTGACATTGCATATCTTTGTCAAATCATTTTCCAAGATCTTATTGAAGGATTCTATTGTTCCATTTTCCTGAGGATGGTATGGTGTACTCTTCTGGTGATAGAATTCAAACTCCTCAGTCATATCCATTATGGTATTGTTGATAAAGTGAGTTCCTTGGTCACTCATCAAAATCCTTGGACATCCAAATTTGGTGATCACCTACTCAAACATGAAGTGTGTTATATCTTGTTAAGTATTCAGTTGTAGTAATGATATATCCATCTCCTCATCTTTTTGTTGGTGGATTTATTGGCCCAACAAAGTCTATTGCACATTTTTCAAATACCTGCAAAGTTACTTTTGGTCTTAGATGCATCTCATCCCTTCTTTTGGGTTTTCCAACCCTCCGACAGACATCACATTTTTGGCAATATTCCTTGGAATCTTTATGGACCGTTGGCTACCATAATCCTACGCTCAATACCTTCTGCACAGTATCTTTTCCTGCATAGTTTCCTCCAACGATACCTTCATGAGATTCTGCCAAAATTCTAGGCCTTTCATGTTCTAATACACACCTTCTCAAAATTTTATCTGCACCCATATTGTATAAGTTTCCTGCAATAAGTTGCTATTATGCATCTCTGACTACCATATTTTTCTGATGCATAGTGATAAACTTCTGTGGCACAATCCATGTACTTCATTATTCAATAATATCAACAAAGTATTCATCAACTACATGTACTGAAAATAGTTGCACATCAAGGAAGCTGTCTTCCAAGTTGGTAGGTTCTTCTCCATTAGTTACCCTTGATAGGTGATCAAGTCATGCATTTAGCTTCTCTGGTTTGAATACCACTTTGAAATCAAATTATTGGAATAACAATAGAAATCTACAGATCCTCCCCCCCAACACTGGCTTGTTGAATATATATTTGAGGGCAGAATGGTCTGTGAACATTTTAAAGTATTTCCCCAGTAAGTAGTGTTTGAACTTCTGAAATGCATATACCATGGCTAGGCCTTCTCTTTCTGTGGTGTTGTAATTCTACTCTGATTATGAAACTTTTATGCTTGCAAAGGCTATAGGATGGTCTAAGTCCCCTGCTCTTGGTTGTGACAACATTGCTCCAAGTGATATGGTTGATGCATCTACATGCACATGAAACGTCTTTTCCCAATCTGAAAATATTAGGATAGGTGTTGTGATCATATTTTCTTTTAAGGTGTCCAACCCTTGTTGATAGTCCTCATTCCACTGAAATTCGATACCCTTCTTTAACATTTTTTCCATTGGCACAGTAATCTTCCCATAACCCTTTATAAATTTCATGTAATAGCTCGTATGTCCCACTGTTTCTCTCAACTGGCGCACTGAATTTGGTGGTGGTAATTTTACAATGACTGCAATCTTAGCAGGATCCACTAATAAACCTTGTTTACAGACTATATGTCCCAACAATATTGCAAACGGTGTCCCAAAAATGCATTTCTTGATGTTCAATGAGATCTGACATTGCCTGCATCTTTCCAACATGAATCTTAACACTTCTGCATGTTCTTTTAACAAACTATATACAGTCCAGTCATCCAAATATACTTTTAGAAACTGATGTATGAATTCCTTAAAAGAAGCTATGACTGTATATTGGTAGGATCCCCATTTTGTAGCAAAAGTAGTCTTATACATGTCCCATGGAGATATTTTGATCCAATGGTAGCATGAGAATCCATATGTAAATGAATATGCTTCCTGGTCTCCCACATTATCTAAGACCTCCTCTGTAAAAGGGGTAGGAAAAGGGTCATGTAAGAAAGCATCATTAAGTTTTCTCAAATCTACACAAATCCTTAGCCCCCCTTGTTTCTTCTCTTGGACTACCATAGGACTTATCCATTCAGATTCCTCTACAATTTCTATGATACCAACTTCGAACATCCTTTCAATTTATGCTTATATACTAGATTGAGTCTGTAAGGTCTCTGCTTGTGAGGTCTTGCTTCAGGTTTGAGATGTATTTTCATCTCTCCTAGCTCTCCTGCTATACCTTTCATCTATGTAAAGTTCGTTGGAAACATGTCATTGTATTCACACAATAACTCTATTATTCTTTCTATTGTTTTTTCATCCCAACAATCTCCAATACTTTCCATTTTAGGATTGCCAATTGTCCCAATGTTGACTTTCTTAACTTTGATTGGTGCACCAAATAATTCTCACTCCAGAGATGGACCCTCCACCTCTCTTTCTCCTTCAATTTATGTAATTTGAATGTTGCATGAATCATCCTCATTTGGTGCTTCCTCTTCAACATGATAGCATGAAAGTAGTTCTTTGACTGAATGTCCATTCTGTTGTTGATATTCTATCATGAATTTGACTTTGGTTCATCAATAAATATCATTCCTTGTATCATCTTCAATGATGAATCAATGTTGGGGTTCTCATGTTCAAATGAGAAAGTTACTACAAAGTTTTGTTGTAATGATGTCCATTATGTAGTGCCTCTGCGCATCTCTTGGTCTATATACCCGTTCCCTGGAATTCCTTCCAATGTATGGATAAAGTGATGAGGCCATTCCTCTGGTGGTGTCATCCTCCATTGTGTTATGCACTTCTCTAAGTGTTCAACTAGTGTTCTTTGTCCATCATACCCCTGCATTTTATTGCTACCCTATTTGTAATATCCCTCGGTTGAACCCAATTGTAAATGTAATATAAATGTACTTAAGATGGTGAGTTGTTTTGAACTCATTTGGTAATGCACGTCATGTGGCATAGTGCATGCATGAACTGCACAGTAAAATGATGTAATATTCACATTCCAGGATACCGCGCGGAGTAACTAAGGTGTGCGCAGTGTGGAGGACAACGAGCCTCGTGTATATGATATGTGTTATAGGCTAGTGAGCCAGTTATTATAAGTTGGGATGCTTATGTTTTGGTATTAGGCCGGAATGCCTAGATGTCAAAGGGCAATGCCCCTACTTTGTACATGACTCATGATTAATATAAAATACATCATTTCACGTAGACTGACCATGATAAAAGATATGGGGGACTGAACTTCACCAGTTAGGGAAAGGGAGGGCCAAAAGTCAAGGGAATATTATATTAATATTTCCTAAAACATAATGTATGGATAATTATTTTATCCTAAGTTCTAAAGTTGGGTACAAGTGGACCAAAGTAACTTCCAATATGACAAGTGTCAAGTTGGGGACATGCATTCATATCGTGGGGGACTTAGCTCATATGGTGACTTTTCACGGGATACCTTACCAGCAGACTGGCCATCATTCTCACCATCACTTTCACGAAGAGTTCACAGTGATTCCTTTCCACACTCAGCTATCCAGTCAATGATTCCATGACCATTTTCACTCATGCATTCTGTTATCCTTGAGACAACCATTTCACTATTCTAGAGCTTGTTCCCATAGCCCTTTTCGGTTGGTGTACCTGGTTAGCTTGGAGAAGATTGAAGAAGCGGGTTGTCAGGCACGTGAGAAATTCTACGAGCGAGAGAATTGTTGGGGATTGATTCCTGAAGGTTATAAACTACATCTACAACGCTCTGAGACTTCTGGTCTAGCCTATTGATGAAGCCCTGGAAGGGAAGTGGGGCAGCTGAGGGACTGTTGAGAAGAGAAGGGGCACACTTCCTTGGGTGGGATAGGCATGTGGGGAATGAGAGGTTGTAGGCTGTTAGTTGAGTGAGCACCTGAGACAAAGCCTTTCCTGTTGTCCATGAGCCTTAACCTGGATAGGAACCCTTTACCTTGGGTGGAGTTCAGTCCCATCTTGGGGGTGACTCACTCTTGAGAGTGATGAACAATGTAGTCTATGGCTGGGAGGTTCGTGGACGGTTTGTATGTAGGTGGTGACAATATTTCTAAGATAAGTACCAATTGTATGATAAAATGATATGCTACTATGTTATTTACATGCCTATGTTATGGTTTATCATATATGTGATTATAATTGTCTATATGTTTATGGGTAATTCCCTGTAAATGTTGCATATCTGTAGTTACTGTTAATTCAGTATAAAATTCATATGTTATAGAAATTAATTGTTTGTTTATGTTTATATGTAAATCTTCTGCAAGAGTGTTGTATGCATATGTTTTAGTTGCATGCAGTTTAAAGAGGAAATTTTTGTGGCATAGCTCAGTTGACTACTGGGTATGATACCGTATGTTCCGCAGTAAGGGAATGAAAGCGTTCCCTAGAGTAGCATGGTTCATTCTGTTAAGGCTGGGAATGTTACCGACTGGTGTTAGAGCAGGAGTGGTTTCTCTGGAGTGGCGTACCCCGACCTACGGGTGGCCGGGGTAACATTACAAATTGTTATCAAAGCTTTAATTCAACACTGAGCTTGGATGGGCCAGAGGGTTTTAGTTGAAGCGAATATTCATAGAAGAGTAAATTCAAGGTGACCAAAATTGGAGTCACGAAGTGTCCATGGAAAAGGTTAGTGTGCTGGCACGCACGATAAATTTTGGCACCGTGCGGGAAAACGTTGGTGTGCCAGTGTGCACGGTAAATTGTGGCGTCGTGTGGAAGATCATTATGTGCAGATGCACGCGCTGAATTTATCCTTGTGTGGTGAGCACACACATAGTAATGTGCAATGGGGTGCATAAGTATTGCTTAACGCAGAGGAGTTTTGTTGGTACGCACATAAGTATGAGTATAATTTGTTTCGCGACGGTGTATTCAGTAGTGTGCGCAGATAATTGGGCGTGATGGAAAGTGTTAAAATTGACATGGTGCATGCATAGGAAGAAATGCATGTGGAATATCGGTGCGTGGTACCAAAACTGTGCGCAGTGGATATTGGTGCACAATGCAAGAGTAGTGCACGTAAGTTGTCAGTGCGATGAAGAAGAAATGCACAGTAGATTTAGGTGCGCAGAAAAGCGTTTTAACTTGTGATATTGCTATGCATGATAAATATAAATGAACAGGTCAAATTTTAGTGCACGCAAATTCGCTTGGAAGGCGATGAGTCTGATTTTAAATTGCATAATAATAAAATAAAAAGAAACACACAACCAAATTGAAGAATTAATTAAAAAGAATTCTGAGTTTTAATTTCCTCCGATTTAGACAGATGAAAATAAAATATAAGATTACAAGAAAAACTTATTATAAAAGAAAACAAGATTCATAACATCACCAGATAAAAATTGTAATAAAACAGTCTAAAATCCATTTTTGTATTTATATAATCGTATTAATCACAAAATTAAAAAAGGGGGATGACAACAGTTAGCCTGTTGTGAAAAGGGTCGTTTAAAGAACATGCCTATCATCTCTGGTACTCTTTACCTCTGCTACCGGTTGTTCAAAATTCGTTGAGACATGCTTATTTTAGTTGAAGGCTTACTTCAACTTAGAAATCTATGCCTTTAAAGAAGAATCTAACCAGACTGGTTGATTCTCTCCAACACTTTCGGCTGCTTCAGTCATAGATTCATCCTTCTTCTACCGCTTGCTCCTTTTCTTCTTAGCGGCTGGCCTGTTGATGACTAAATCCTTTGTAGTGGTATTCAGCCTGGCTTCCAACCGTGAGTCTATAGCCGGCTCTGTGTAAAACTTAGTTGCTAGAATGTGTGCAAGGACCCTTTCCTCCTTATTCACAGGAAAGTCTAGCATGTTGCTCGAATAACCAGTCTCACTCGATTTAGCCTTGTCCATGTATCTCAGGTTGTGGATACCGAAAGGTGTTTTTACAGAGAGAATAAATTCGAGCAGTTTGGAGATTAATTCGGTTATGGATACGCAGATATATTCATACTTGGGGAGTGGTAATTATAGAATTCCATTTATGAAGTGCAGACAGATTACGTACAAGAGCATTGGGTTTCCATGCTCGACCAATCCATTTTGAATGATTATCTCTTGAGTTCGTTACATGGAGGTGTTTAGTTGATGTCACATGGTTGCGAAGTACCAAATGAGTGAAGTAGGGTGATATGACTAAGTCGTCACCCACTCCACGAGTGGTGGATTTGACATGTTGAGACACATGATACCACGTCTTGGTGAAAGTGGTTTCGGAAAACCGCCTTCTTGCACAAGTGTATCTCTGAAGGCATTGCATGTCTGTTTTTTCGAGACTTGGGTCTTATCTAGAATTGTCGTGGTGATAACACCAGGAAATCAGGAGAGATAATTCTGATGTGTATATTGGACCAAAATGGTGCATTTTCTCATGAATTGTTGAATTGTTAGCCTGATAAGTTTCGATGGTTGCACATTTTGCAGAATTAACAACAAATCGATCAGATTAGACCAGTGCGGAGTCCATAGGAATGGAGGAGGCACAGGGGAATTACAGTCATCAAGATGAGAGTAGAGGGATGGATGCCCATTTGGACATAGAAGGAACGGACTCCAACGAACATGGAGAAGAAAGGAATGAAGATATGAATATGGATAAGACCATTAAGAATTTGTAGAAGGATGTCCAAATCCATAAAGATGATAATGAAAGGCTTATGAAATCCAAAGAGTAGCAAGATGACTTCAACATGAAGCTATTGGAGGGTTTGAATAGAATAGAAAAGAAATTGGTTAAGGAGAGTAGCTCAAGTAAATCTGGGAGTCACAAACCTTCAGAGGAGAAAAGAAAAGTAAAAAGTGCTAGTAGACATCACCATCATTCCCAAAGGCATTCCAATAAGAGAGCAGTCAACAACTCGAGTCTATCCCTTGTCAGAAGGTATAAGAGATATGGGGTGGATGAGTTGCGAGGAGAAATGAACAAAATCAAACCTCCTAAATTTGATGGTGAGTACAAGAAGGATGAAGATGAAGAAACATGGTTACTAGGCATGAGGAAGTATTTTCAATTGCATAATTATTCTTCTCATGCAAAAGGTAGAATCACTATATATCAACTTAAAGGAAATGCCTCCATGTGGTGAGATCAACTTGTGCAGGTACAACACATTGTAGAGAAAAGTGTTACTTGGAGGCAATTCAAGAAGTATTTTGAGAAGAAGTACTTGACTAAGAGATACTATGACAAGAAAATGAAAGAGTTATTTGAACTCAAGCTTGGAAGTATGACCATAGATGAATATGAGAGAAGGTTTCTAGAACTGTTGAAGTATGTCTCTTTCATCAAGGATGAGACAATCAAAATTCAAGGGTATTTAAGTGGATTTCCATCATTCATCAGTGAAAAAATACAGTATGATGATCCCAAGACATTAGAAGAGACCATAAGGAGAGCTAAATGCCTATATGATCAACAGAAAGAAAGGCCATCTTTCCAAAAGGATTGGGAAGACAATAAGAAAATCAATATGGATTAGGGGAAGAAGGGAGATAAGCCACCATTCTTCATAGATAATCCATAAGGACATTAAATGCCTAAAGAACCCAGAACGATTGACATAGGGAGTCAAGGGCCAAGGCAACCACCTATGCAATGTTGGGGTTGTAAAGGGGACCATAGGTTCAGATATTGTCCTCACAGAGGTGAAAAAGGTAGGTTTGTTCACAATGTACAGTGATCTGAAACAGTGGAGGACATGGGAAGATATGGGCCAAGGATTTATGCAGCCCTGGACAACAAGCAAGAAGAGTATCAGTCCCACATGATTGAAGTGGAAGGTATGATCAACAACCAAACCCTTTCTATTTTAATTGATTCAGGATCTAGTCATTGTTATATATACCCTAAGATGGTGGAAAGTTTGCAATTTCCAAGAAGCAAGCATGGGAAATCCTGGTTGGTACAACTGACTACAGGAGCCAGAAGAAAAGTTAATGAGATGTTTAAGTCATGCCTCATAGACATGAATGGACTAAACACCAAGGTAGATTTAAACATCTTTCCTTTAGGTTCCTATGATTGACTAATTGGTATGGATTGGTTGGACCAACATCACACTCTCTTAGACTGTCACAACAAAGCATTTACTTGCCTAGATGAGGAAGGGAAACTAAGGAAGGTACAGGGAATCCCCAGGGCAGTAACCATTAGAGAAATTTCAGCATTCCAGCTGAAGACGTGTTATAGAAAAGGATGTCAAATAATTGCAGCTCATTTTGCAGAGACACCTAGAGATAAGGTGCAAAATTTGGAAGATTATGCAGTCCTGGAAGATTTTGAAGATGTGTTCAAGGAGGTACCTAGACTACCCCCAAGGAGAGACATTGATTTCTGTATAAATTTGATGCCTAGAGAAACACCAGTATTAAAGACTCCTTACAGAATGAGTACACCAGAATTGAAGGAGTTGCAAATGCAGCTTGAAGAACTTCTGAAGAAGGGGTATATATGCCCAAGCGTGTCACCTTGGGGTGCCCCAATATTGTTTGTGAGAAAGAAAGATGGAACACTAAGGTTGTGCATTGACTTCAGATAGTTGAATAAAGTGGTTGTTAAGAACAATTATCCTCTACCAAGGATTGATGACCTCTTTGATCAATTGAAGGATGCAAAGATATTTTCAAAGATAGATCTCAGACCAGGATACCATCAGGTAAGAATTAAAGAAGAAGGTATTAGCAAGACTGCCTTCAGGACAAGGTATGGTCATTATGAGTTCACAGTGGTACCATTTGGGTTGTCAAATGCACCAGTTGTTTTCATGTGCTTAATGAATGGTGTTTTCCAAGAGTATTTGGACAAGTTTGTCATTGTCTTTTTGGATGACATTCTTATATATTCCAAGTCAGAGGAATAGCATGAACATCATTTGAGGATGGTGTTTCAAGTATTAAGGGAGCATCAATTATATGCAAAATTGAGCAAGTGCTCATTTTATCAGAAACAGATTCATTATTTGGGGCATATCATTTCAAAGGATGGGATAATAGTGGATCCTGAGAAGATAGAGGCCATTAGAGAATGGTCAGCACCAAAGAATGTGGCAGAGGTGAGATCATTCATGGGTCTTGCAGGCTACTACAGAATATTTATTGAAGGATTCTCAAAGATTGCACACCCAATCACTTCTTTGCAAAGAAAGGGAGTGAAGTTTCAGTGGACATTGGATTGCGAGAAAAGTTTCCAACACTTGAAACAATTATTGACAAGTGCTCCAATATTAAGGATCAAAGACCCAAAATAAGAATTCATCGTATGTATCGATGCATGTAATGAAGGACTTGGTGGAGTCCTCAGTCAAAATGGGTTTGTCATATGATATGAATTAAGGAAGTTGAAGGATCATGAAAGAAACTATGCCACTGACGATTTGGAGTTGACAGCCATAGTGCATGCCTTGAGGAAATGGAGACACTACCTCATGGGAAAGAGGTTTGAGCTAAGAATAGACCACAATGGTCTGAAATATTTATTTGATCAGCCAAATATAAATGCTAGACAAAGCAGATGGTTAGAATTTATAAGCGAATATGACTTTGATACAAAGCATATCAAGGGGAAAGAGAATAAAGTGGTTGTTGCACTCAAAAGGAAGGTGCATGAATTACATGCTACAACCATTAGCATGTACCAAACTGATATTAAAAGAAAAATTCTTGAGGCTGCAAATGCAGATCTGCATTATAAAGAATTGGTAGCAATGCTACAGCAGGGTAAGATGCTTCAGAAGGTGGATAATTATAAGTTGGGAATAGATGGAATACTGTTGTGCAAGAACAAGATTTTTGTTCCAAATGTCCAAGACTTGAAACATATGATTTTTCATGAAATGCATAATGTTCCTTATGAAGGTCACCCTGGATATCAGAAAAACGTGGCAGCGATCAAGAGCCATTACTTTTGGCCAAGTATGAAGAAAGAGATCACCGAGTAAATCGCTAGATGTATGGAATGCCAGAAAGTGAAAGATGAGAATAGACACCCAGCAGGGTTGTTGAAACCTTTAACCATTCCTGAATGGAAGTGGGAAGTGGTGACAATGGATTTTATTATGAGATTTCCTAGAACAGGCAAGCTACATGATTTGATCATGGTGGTGGTGGACAAGCTTATGAAAGCTGCCCATTTTATTCCATTGAAAACTACGCACAAGGCAATAGAGATTGCTGATATTTTCATGAAGGATGTGGCACGATTGCATGGGATTCCTAAAACAATTGTGTCCGATAGAGACTCGAAATTCACCTCGAATTTATGGAAAGGATTGTTCAAAGGATTCAGAATGAATCTGAACTTTAGTACAACTTATCATCCTGAGTCTGATGGATAGATAGAAAGGGTGAATAGGGTGATAGAAGATATACTGAGAATGTATGTGATGGACAAACCATCGAAATGGGAAGACTACCTACACTTGGTAGAATTCACGTACAACAATGGGTATCATGCATCATTGAAGATGAGCCCATTTTAAGCACTTTACAGCAGAAAGTGAAATACTCCAGTGAGTTGGGATAATCTAGCTGATAGGACAACAATTGGGCCAGAGTTTCTCAGGGAAATGGAGGACCAAATGACAAAAATTAAGCAGAATTTAAAAGTTGCCCAAGACAGACAGAAAAGTTATGCCGATAAGAATAGAACCCACAGAGAATTCAAAGTGGGTGATCATGTTTTCCTGAAAGTGAAATCTAATAGGAGTTCCCTGAAGCTGGGAAGTTGCGCCAATTTGGCAGCCAAATTTTGTGGGCCTTTTGAAATCCTAGAGAGGATTGGTCCAGTTGCTTATATGATTGCATTTCCTGCATCTATGTATGTTCATAATGTCTTCCATGTATCATTGCTAAAGAAATATATACCTGATACTAATCATGTTATTGATTGAAATGTGATTCAGGTGGAGCAAGAAGGCGCTTTTCAAGTGCATCCAGTGCGCATTTTGGACCGGAAAGTCAAACATCTATGAAACCGAGCCATAGGGATTGTAAAGATTCAATGGACCTGGTACGGTCCTAAGGATGCTACTTGGGAGCAGGAAGATGCAATGCAGACATAATACCTACATCTTTTTGAAGATTTTTGAAAACTCTGTTATATATGGGTGTATGATGCACTGAGGACAGTGCATAAATAAGGGGAGGGGATTGTAATATCCCTTGGACGAACCCAATTGTAAATGTAATATAAATGTATTTAAGCTGGTGAGCTATTTTGACCTCATTTGGTAATGCATGTCATGTGGCGTAGTGCGCGCATGAACTACGCAGTAAAATGATGTAATATTCACATTCCAGGATATCGCGCACAGTAACTAAGGTGCATGTAGTATGGAGGACAATGAGCCTTGTGTATATGATATGTTTTATAGGCTGGTGAGCCGGTTATTATAAGATGGGATGCTTATGTTTTGGTATTAGGCCGGAACGCCTAGATGTCAAAGGGAAATGCACCTACTTTGTACATGACTCATGATTAATATAAAATACATCATTGTGCATAGACCGACCATGATAAAAGAGATGGGGGACTGAACTTCGCCAGTTAGGGAAATGGAGGGCCAAAAGTCAAGGGAATATTATATTAATATTTCCTAAAACATAACATATGGATAATTATTTTATCCTAAGTTAAAAATTTGGGGGCAAGTGGACCAAAGTAACTTCCGATATGACAAGTGTCAAGTTGGGGATATGCATTCATATCGTGGAGGACTTAGCTCATTTGGTGACTTTTCACGGGATACCTTACCAGCAGCCTAACCATCATTCTCACCATCACTTTCATGAAGAGTTCACAGTGATTCCTTTCCACACTCAGTTATCCAGTCAATGATTCCATGACCATTTTCACTCATGCATTTTGTTATCCTTGAGACAACCATTTCACCATTCCAGAGCTTTTTCCCATAGCCCTTTTTGGTTGGTGTATCGGGTTATCTTGGAGCGGGATTGAAGAAGCGGTTTGTCAGGCTCGTGAGCAATTCTCTGAGAGAGAGAATTGCTGGGGATTGATTCCTGAAGGTGATAAACTGCAGCTACAACACTCTGAGACTTCCAGTCCAGCCTGTTCCTGAAGCCCTAGAAGGGAAGTGGGGAAGTCGAGGGACTATTGAGTAGAGAAGGGGCACACTTCCTTGGGTGGGACAGTCATGTGGGGAGTGAGAGGTTGTAGGCTATTAGTTGAGTGAGCACCTGAGATGGAGTCTTTCCTATTGTCCATGAGCCTTATCCTGGATAGGAACCCTTTACCCTGGGTAGAGTTCAGTCCCAGCTCGGGGGTGACTCACTATTGAGAGTCATGAACAATGTAGTCTATGGCTGGGAGGTTCGTGGACGTTCTGTACGCAGTTGGTGACAATCTTTCTAAGATAAGTACCAATTGTATGATAAAATGATATGCTTCTTTGTTATTTACATGCCTATGTTATGGTTTATCATAAATGTGATTACAATTGCCTGTATGTTTATGGGTAATTCCCTGTAAATGCTGAATATCTATAGTTACTGTTATTTCAGTATAAAAGTCACATGTTACAAAAAGTAATTGTTTGTTTATGTTTATATGTAAAGCTTCCACAAGAGTGTTGTATGTATATGTTTTAGTTACATGCAGTTTAAAGAGTAAATTTATGTGGCATAGCTCAGTTGACTACTGGGTATGTTACCATATGTTCCGCAGTAAGGGAACGAAAGTGTTCCCTAGAGTAGCATGGTCCGACCTGTTAAGGATGGGAATGTTATCGACTGGTGTCAGAGCATGAGCAGTTTCTCTGGAGTGGTGTACCCCGACCTACGAGTGGTCGAGGGAACGTTAGACTATTGCACACCAAATCTAATGCATAATAATTGTTTACATTGGTACCAGTCCTGAATTGTTTCTGTGTGCGCACCCCACCATCTTGCAGGTGTGGCCTTGAGTGCAATATCTAGGGCTAAGAGTCTATTATTTTCTAACACTTCCTCTTTATATTTTGTCGAAAATTCCTAGAAGTCATTTACCCCATGAAAATTGGGAGGTTCTCTTATTTTTGTACCAACCCATCTTAATGCGTGGTCTATTCTTGCACACCTTCTTGTGGAAACTTCGTGCAATATCTATTTCTAATTCTCCAAACTGTATCTAAGTTGGAAGCACATGATGTGATGCTTCTCCAGCTATGTACCCCATCTGCATTTGGGTTACCATAATACTCTTCTCGCACGATGGTTCTTTACAACTAGCTTATTTCTTCCATATCCAAACAAGTGGGTTCTACAAACCTTTCTCCTTATGAAGGATCTAATGGTGCAATGACTCTATATTCACCTGATTCAAACATCATTTTCCTTGTATTTAGGTTGATTATGGCTTGTTTATCAAATTCCTAATCCAATCCAAGCAATGTTGGATAAGGTGTTGTGTCATATACTATCTCTATTACTTCAAAATCTGTCATAGTGCACACTCCATCCAAATCTATTGTCACACCTTTAAGCCTTCCAATTGGTAAAACTCTATGTTGATTTTCTAATTTAACCTGTACAGGTGAATAACCTAGTGTGGGTTCTCTCATACACTGCCATTTCTTCTTAGGTAGGACATTTACTTTATATCCCAAGTCCATTATAATATCACCCATGTTGAAGTCCCCAATGTTAGCATTTAGTTTGAATTCCCTTCTTGTCCTTCTTCTTGTATGGAGATGATTGACTATTTTCTGCTCTAATTTCCTTTCTACCTCTGTGTTACATATTTCTAGCAGATTTTGTAAGATCTTGATAGATGATGGATCATTTAATAACTTAACATAGGACTATAGATTTTTTTTTATGTTACTTACTTGATATAAAGATTGTGCTTCACTGGTGTGGTCCATTGAAGAGGGAATTTCGTACATTGGTATGTTCTGAGTGTGTTGCGTGACTAATGTAGACACAACATTTTTCCTCCTTGAATATTTTATTTTCTTTCTATGCATCAAACTGCTTATGTGATTCAATATTCTTATTCACTCATTGATGTTGCGCTGGATCTTGTATTACTACATCAGTTCATGTCTTAGATCCTCCTCATGTGACTATGTTGATGTTTCTTCCATCATCCTTGGCTTCTATATAAATCCACTGTACATTATGGTTGTTCTCGTTCCTCTTTTCTTGGATCTTTCCCAAGAGTGTTGGATAGTCTTTTGTATCATGGTCTATTGCGTGACAATACATACATGCCGCTAGTGGAAGTGGACATTCCTTTGCATAATGTCCTGGTTGTTGGCATTTGTGGCACATTATTGGGCCTCTACCTCATCCAAATCCTCCTCTACCTCATCCTCCACCTCTGTATCTAGTTTTATCTCCTCGCGGTGCGTTGAACCAATGTACCTGGTTGTACTGCGTGGGTTTATATTGTGGCTACACATTATTGTATTGTGACTGCACAATGTTATATTATTGATGCACATTGTTGTATGGAGGTGGTACCTAGTTGAAATGAGGTGCAAATTTCCCTATCATCATTTCTTCTTGCACCCTATAAGTATCTGAAGTTATTTCTCTCATCAGCTCCATTGTCGTACAATCTTTATCATCATGACCCACTGACTTGCAAAATTGCAGTATGAACTTTTGGGTATTGTCTTATACTTCTGCATCATTGGAAAATGATATGGATCATGCCCATGTGTTACAAATCTCGCACCATGGTCCTCCTGTTGGCAAAGGGTTTGGTACTCATGTTTCCATGTACTACGCGAAAGTTGAACATTTGTTCTGATGGTGTCCTTCTGTCCTACATGTGGTAAACCAAACCACATCTCTTTTCTCTTTGCCCTTATTTTGGTTAAGTTGAAGTGTTAGATTCTTCAGATCCTCCTTTAGCTCTTCTATTTTTGGATCTGTCTTTTGATACTAGTTCTCTTCCAGTTGTAAGGCTTCCTGCAGTGCCTCTTCCTGAGTTTGGAACTTCTGTTGTCTTCATGGGTATTTCAAATGTGGTAACAGTGAGTTCACAAATACGTTCCTATGTTGCATGTCAGTAATTGCATACTTCAACTTACCTTTCAAACGTTTAAACCTCTATCAATATCCCAAACATACTCACCTAGTTTTTTATTTATTTCAATCATTTCATTTATATACTGATCTTCTGAGTTGGGCTTCTGAAATTCATTTATAATAGTTTTTCACGTCTGCAATAGTCCTTGTTACTCCTGGTGGATTGTTTACATATAGAATCATATACTAATCCAGCACATGGTCTCTTAGCATGATAGCTAACTATGCAAGTTTTGTATCCTCATCTGTGATATGGTTTTCTTCCCATATCTTCTCGTAGATGAATAAATGATTTTCAGGGTCCTCTGATGCCTCTCCCTAAAATTCTAGTAACCTGATTGTGGGATCATGTTCTGCCATTTTGAACTGTGTTGAACTACTACCTGCGCACGGTGTATATATTTGAATGTTACTTCATGAACTGACTCCCCCATTTGATGCTCCTTGACTGGATCATTGTCTTATCATTATTCTTCCACTAAAATTTGGTTGTCTAGACATTGGTGTTCTTTCTGTTGTACTAGTCGCACATGGGGTTGTAGGTTCCACACTAATGGTGATCTGGATTGGAGTTTTGTCTTCTGTCTCTTCCCTTGGACCTCATGTTTTCCTTTCATATGCTGCGTGCAATATTTCCTCAATCTGCTCCATATCCTGAAGATCCTCTACCTCTCCTTCATTGCTTTCCAAGCCTTATCTATCAGCTATGGCTCTCTTCTTATTATTCATCTTATATTGGTAGGGTGCTCCACTACGCATCTTTCCATATTTTTCCATTATCTTCTTTATTTGGTATTCCTCCATCATGATTGGGTCCATGTTCTCCTTCTTATTTCCCTTATCCATTTCTTCCTCCATTTCTCCACCTCTTGTCAGTGCTTCCACCCTTCCCCCATGCACGTAGGGAAGTTTAACTATCTGATTTCATGGTCATCACACTGTTGTTATACAATAAAATCTCGATTGAAGTATACAACGATATGATATACCTACCTCTGGGTCCTTTTAGAAAATCCTTCTCTACTGCATTGTAAGACATTGCAGTATCTACTGCAAATTCAGTGTTAAACCCTGCAACAATATTGTCTAACTAGAAATCTACTCTGCACACAAATTTGTTATTAACTTGTCGTAATTGCGTGATATCCACAAGATTCACTCTAGTTGTTTGATTCAATTTGTAGGGTGGTTGTATTTTAACCTCAATAGCCACTCCTACAAAAAATGAGGGAAATCACAGAAAAATACCTCATGCAAGTCGCTAAACACATATTTGTCAAGATATTTGTGTGGTGTTAACTTGGGGTTTCTGTTATCCTTCTGCGCAAACTCAAGTTCCTTTATTTTTAACCATCTTTTAATCTCTGCCTTCGTTGGATTCCATGGCCTGAACATTCCCTTCTATACTTTCATTCTCTGCGTGATTCTTCCACGAATCTCGTCCACTCAATCCTATGCAGCTCTAGCCGGCAACGAAACCATTTATTGGTTATGTTTCTCTTTCTCTTCTTGGGTTGACCCAGGGTCAGATCTCAACAGGTTTCCATCAAAACCCTCTAAAACCATCAACTCTTGGTGAACCACAAGGTGACACAGAGTCAACTGCATAGTCTAACCCAAGATAGCTTTATCGGGGACTAACATGCTCAAGTCCTTGTAGTCTAGGAATGAGTGGGGATCTAGGAGTGTATTTTATCTTCTTCATGCATTACTCTGGATATTCATTCAATATTCTTAGGATTCATTCATCTTTAGGCTCATGCATGCATTCTAATACATCTAGTTAATCATTCATTCATAAGATAACCATTAACAGGAAGTAAGTATTCAATAAACATCACCTATAACACATGTTTTACCATGATTCACCCCCTCCTAGGATACGTCCACAAAGATTTGGCTTCTCTGTACTTTGATTTAGTTTGTTGCAAAATCTAGATCTATGCACATTAAATCTTTCATCATACAATCATGAGGAGGTTCAAGAACCTCTATGAGGTGGACTAGATCACACAAAGATCCTCATTCAGTGACCTAACCCTCAAAATATAGCTTACTTGACTCTCCTACTACCTTATTACAATCATAATAATCATCATCAACTCACCAAATTTCTTCAACAACAATCTTACAACTATTGAACCACTAACCTAGATCTCCTAGGTTCTTATTTATACTATTTTTCAGGCTTACAACCGTTACAATCTTTGTCAAAAACCCTAACCGTATAATGGTTAGGCTTTTCTGTCTACACGCCACATTGTTTTTCCTCTTGCATTTTTTTGTTCCTTATTTTTATGCATGTTGTTTTCTTTCCCTCGATTGTGCACGCTCCAAAATTAGGTATTCTTTCCAAAATTAGGTCTTTCTCAAAATAGACCTTTTCTCCAAAAATATGCCTGGGCCCAAAATAACCTTTCTTCTCAAAATAGGTCTACACCCAACATGGTACAATGGTTATGTATGTAAAATTACCATGAAATATTTACAAAATAACTTAAATATTATCAATTATACATAATACATTAAATATAAGGAGAAGCACATTAGTGTTGAGATATATATTGGATTCCATTTAATTACAAGATAAATGATTCTCCAATGATGCTATACACTGAGATTTTTTTTTAAAGTTTTAGTAGTAAATTTATCATTTTGTATCTTAATCATAAATCATGTTTGATGTGCCTACACTCATGATAAAATAGTATTGTATGCACCTAACACTGAATTATATGGACTAACCAACCCACATGGACCCATCAAACCCAATGAAAAGTCATCTTATATGTTTTACATGTCATATGTTGCGATAAGGGCACACCAAAGTGAAGGTCAAGTAGATATGTTTTTTCATTAATTATGTTGATTATGCATAATCCACAAATTAATATCTTAAATTGTTTATTGTTTGTGGAATATGTATGTGCAAAGTTGAGAGATTTTAAGTGAAGGATGAGGATAAGCATCATGTCATTCAATTATGGCCTTCACAATTTGTTTTGGTGTGCATCCTATTTATCCTAGCTTGCTTTCCCCCAAAACCATTATTAAATATTGGCCTTATTCTCATTCTCCCTTATTATGTAGTGGGAATTTCCATCTTTTCTTTACTTTAGCTACTTTCCAATAAAATCATTTCCCCTTTTTCCAATCACATCATTTCCTACCTTCCAATTACAACCCTTAAAGAAAAGGGAAACCCTTCTTTATACCTACTACAATTAAATCCTCCCTCTTTTAGTTTTTCTCAATTGCCCTTCTTAACCTCATCATCATATAGATGCATACATGATAAAATAACATAAACTTTTCAATTTGCAGTCCTTCTCCTCAAGGAGTTAATGTGTATAATAAGTAAACTTTTAACGTAGAGAAATTCTTTTAAACTGACTCATCTTTGCCTTATTATACCCGTCCTTTGATTGATCTTTGACCCTTCCAGGCCTAGTGTTGTATCATGCTCTGATACCACTTTGTAACACACCTGAACTCCTAAGTACCTAGTATCATCTCAAAACCTCTTCTCGAGGGCACTGCCATCTTCTACTCGTGAAGATCTTTCCAACGACTGTCATCATGCTCAAAACCAAGCTCTGGATCAAAATTTATGGCTTCATAAAGTTTATTAGACTTTCTTGAATCATACGTCACCTTATTACCATGTGGCATCCTTGTGACTACTGCCACATGTGTAATCCAACCAGGTACTTTCATAGCATCTTCCACCAAGCCCACCAAATCCTCGATCTATCCATTCCTCCAAATCAATGACTAGGATCCATTCAGAGTTCTCCACTTGCGTGACGGTTAACATCCAAACCTCTTTTGTTTCTTCCTTGGATTATTTTGGGACTCACCAAGATCGATGAATGAGGTTGTTTCTAACCATTACATTTACCGATGGCCAAGATGGACTTTCAGACTTATGCTCCAAGCTCTTCAGAGCTATACTCCGAACTCTTCGAAGTCATGCTCCAAACTCTTCAGCGTCAAATCCAAAAAGGTCAACTCTAATGGATGGTCAGGATCTTCCCATACCCCTTAGATTTCAAGAGTAAGATCATGCCACCTATCCTGGGATTCTAATACCGACAGGGTCCACAGTTGTATTTTGTTAAGAAATTGCAAGCGACTACATGGCCCCCTCTGGACATGTTGGCGTTCTACATCATCATGATGTCATTCTTCATTTATCCTTTCCCATTCGATTCCCATGCTTTTCAACATATGAGATCTCTCTCCAACTAGCCACCGATCTACGATCTAGATTGGCTCTCGGAGTTCTGTCGTCGGAGTTTTTCTACTTCAACCTCCAAGGAAACTCTGACCGTCGATCTCTAATGATGTTCACCACCTGGAATCCGAGGCCACCATGTACCTACCACATAGGCATATATTTCCACGTGTACCTGCCACCTAGGAATTTGTTGGACATGTGGCACCATCACCACCTGAAACGTGTCATTCATCTTCCCATAGATTCTCACCTATAGGTGCCAAGTCATCATATCACATGGCACAACTCTTGTTTGACACGTGGCACCAACCATGTCATCTTATTAAGTCCTTTGGTAGGAGATCAATGATATAGATCTCCTTTCAGATTTCCTCTGACCATGACAGATCAATAGTCTAGATCTCCTTTTAGAGTTCCTTCATTCATGGGAGATCAACGATCCATATCTCCTTTTGGAGTTCCTCCGTCACGATAGATAAATGGTCTATATCTCCTTTTGGAGTCATACTCCTAACCCTTTGGATTTGTACTCCAAACTCTCTAGACTCAACTTTGAAATGGTTGAACCCAACCAACTCTTTTCAACAGAGTTCGCCCCAATATAATGACAGCTAGATCAGACGGTGGTAGATATGCTACCTCCATGATCTTATGGATCGATGGCTTTGGTCGATTTTGAGTCTCATTTCGACCTAACAATGGACTAATCCTACTAACAATAGAGATCTATCCACCTACAAATCCAATGATTGATGATTAAGGAGACCTTCCAAAGGCCTAAGCCCAACAGGGGCCCATCCTCGACCCTTTGACTAATTAGGTACCGACATGTATTATCCTTAAGGATGTGTTGGCCATAATGCCAACATCCTTGTCACTCTAATTGCCAATCCTAACTAATGGATCTCAATTCTCAATCCTTTGATAGATCAATGACTATCATTGACTCGGAATACAACTCTCCAAGATTCATAGCCTACTCCGACGAAGGGTCAGGATCTATTTGTTGCGGCGATCCAATGATTGTTATTCCTTTAGGCTCAAAACATGGGTTTTTCTCCAGGTTATTAGTTTGATTAAAATCTTAGCAGTTCAGGTATTTCCTCCAGGTATTTTCTAAGGCTTACCAGGCCTTCAAGATATCTGCAGTTATCCTCTAAACTGACTAAGACATTCTCTCTTCACTGCTTTAGGTAGATATTCATTTCCCATGAAATGATTATACTTGGACAAGGGATTCCAAGAAATAATTAAGACTCTCTAAACCACACAGAGGCCTCTCTCAGGCTTTGAGACATTCCCATGCCTATCGCGGGACACGATGTCCATTCCTCCTAGGGGGTATTGTGCATTCTTAGTTTATAATCCTATTTTATTTTCATAGGCATCGCACTATAGAAATACTTTTCTATGCACCTAAGAGGCACAAAAATATTGATATATCTAGGATTATATTCAAAAGTGGAAATCGATTGTACCATTTCTTAAATCAATTAAGATAAACTGCAGGGTCCTCCTGCTCATATACACAACACACATGTTATTAAATTCAAACATATTATTATATGAGTATAATGACTTACAATAGAACAATATCAACACCATTGACCAAGTATACAAATCCATCGTACACTTACAGGCATCCATCCATACAATTAATTCTATTACATATAGTATATGAGATACTTATCTGTTGACAAGATATACCAACCAATTGACTATGGGTGTTCTCCTTTCCACCCAACCATAGGCTCTGCATGCTCAATCACTTCGGTTGCAAGCCATCCCCTTTCCAAGCCATGATACCACTAGGGAACTCTCCTAGCTCAAGCCTCTTCAAGGTTTATTATATGTCTTCTTTGCATCAAGCTCGCAGCCTCTCAACTCAATATGGGTTCTTGGGTTCTCATACTAGTCTTGCGAGCAATTGCTTTCTCTATGAGCCTCCCTAAAATATCCTTGACTTCTCCTTCTTTGTTTATTCAGGTTCCCCTCCTATGCCTCCCTTTATTCCCCTCTCTTCTCTTTCCCCCTTCATGTGTTTCTTGCACGTTATCTGCTGGGAAGGTTCTCAACCTATCCCCTTCCTTCTGTCCGAAGGAACTCGTGGGTCAATCATGAGAACTCGTGATGTATTTCGTGATGTCCTATGGCTGAAAATTGATTCTATCCTAGTCAAACCATCATACTCCCATTCATTGAGGGTGGTTGGTTTCTCAACCACCAATCCTCCATCATTAACTAAATTTCATTGAAATCGGGGCCAAGGAAAATTATCTATGATTTCCAATTCAATTATTTCAGCAAAGGGGTATTGAGTCACTTTAACATAATGAACCCCTCTCTAGGTTCCTCATTCTTTCCCTTAGTAGTATCATGGCTAGTACTTTAATACTCCACCCCCATAGTCAATTTTTGTCATTTTTGATTGATCATTAATACATTTACATTGTTTGCATTCCATAGAATGGAAATCATTAATTACAATTAATTACATATAATCAAAGGTTTAGAGAGGGGGTGTTACAATCCCCTCCCCCTTCAAAGGAACACCGTCCTTGATGTTATTTTCTTAGTAAAACCTTCTATGCCTTATATTTCAACTATTTTAACAATGTCTTCCTTTTCTTGGTTCGGTTCTTTCCCAGAGTCTTGGCCTTTGTCACATGCCTACAATAGTTTCAAACACCAATCATATTAATCACAATTTCATGCAAAACCATTTTATTGTTGTTCATAACTCAAGGGAAAATTTTCACATATCAACACAGTGCTTATCTGTGTAGTTAATGGATCTGTATTCATATGGATGTCATATTTCCTCGACTCATTGTCTTCCTTGTCATAACCATTGTGTGGATGATCCTAGTCAATAGATGAAAATTTTTTAAAGACTCCACCAAGTCTTTCACATGAGCTATCGAAGTATCCCCTTCCTTATGGTCACTCTCCTTTTGGGTTCAAGCTCAGGCATCCCCTTCTCTACTATACAATCCCTCAGGTGATCCATCTTTCCTTCCTGGGATTTATCTCACAAGAATATTTTTAGAGACTTTGTTGAGTCTTACAGCTAAAGCATCCCCCAAGCTTTATCTGTCGAGGCATCCCTATGTCTTTCTCTGTTGAAAGCATCCCTTCGGCCTTTGTTACCACAACACAACATTATTTATGGAGATCATGACTTATAACAAAGTTATATTGTCACAACAATATCCCTCTTCCATGCTTTGTTATTTGACAACCACCATTTTCCCTCCTTGGACAAATATTTTAGTCTCACTTGCATTCATATGCATACATAAATTTGTGAGATATTTTTATTAATTTTCGATCAAAATTCTTTTCAAATATGTTACCCATAGATTTTCAAATTCACACTTTCATTTCATTTTCATATATGTTCCTTATTGGAACCAGAGTTCACAAGCATGAGATTTCCTTCTCATAACAATTTGGCTCTTTACAACCAACAAGAATTGGTCTTCCTCATGGGCTTACCGTATTTCTATTTCCAAGACCCTCCTTCCTGCAATTCACTCTTTACATAGCCAAACAACTGTTAGTTTCTCATGCATATATATTCTCATTGAAAATTTACAATGGCATCACAAACAATTCTTAAATTGTTGAGTCTAATAGTTGCATCACATTTATCTAAGGAAACACCATTCCTTACTTCATAGGAAAATTACTTCGACCTCCACTTCATCAATATAGTTTGCACTTATGGAAAATTTGATCTCACACTACTTAATAACCCTAAGATCTTCATCCTTTTTTACTTATCCCAATGGATATGAGTGAGGATGGTCATGGAATTCCAATCCAATATTACTAAGTAGATCTTCTTCCACAAGGTTTCCATATGAACCAAAATCAAATAGAGAATTTGCCTTTGTCTTCTTGACTTGAATCTTAATATGTAAGAATTCAATCTTCTCCTTCTCTTCCTTGGGATAGAGGCTAATTAGATTGACCTCCTTCTACATTTTGGTGCAAATAATATTTCCATATACATCTAATTTTCTCTCTACCTTATTACCTAAATCCATGGCTAGCATGTTCTTGTATTGGCATCCTTCTTATGGTTCTTTGTATTTAGCTTTGGATGTAGCTTCCAACACTTATATTTTGTGCGACCATCTATATTACAATGATTACAGTGGTTGTTTGGATCCTTTCACTAATGTGTAATGTTTGTTGTTTTCTTATCATTTTGTTTCCATTTCTTCTTCCCTCCTTGGAATGATCTTGGTGGTATTTTTTATTGGAACCACAACAAATCAAATGTTAGGTCTGGTGGTAGTAAGATAGATTAGACTTTCCACAAGTTATCTCTACTTGGTTGCATCACCAAATCCATTCCCTTCTTTTGATGTGAATTTCAAATGTTGTTCCATTGGAATAGAAAAAGGATTACACTTAGTCATGCCAAACTTGTTCAACAATTCTCCAATGTACTTTTTCCAGGAGATGAATATGTACTTTGGATTTTGAATCACCTCAATTCCCAAATAGTAGTGAAGATGTCCCAAATTTTTCATCTCAAATCCTTTCTTCAACTTTTTCTTTATGGGTGGAATGTATCTTTCATTGTTCCATGTTATCAACAAATCATCTACATATACTACAATATATACAACAATTTGGCGAAATTTCTTGACAAACAAAGTTGCATCATCAAGATTGAAATGCTTGAAATTCAGTTTTAGAAGATGCTCGATTAATGTTTCATACTGGGTTTGTGGTGCTTGTTTCGGGCCATATAGGGATTTTATGAGCTTCCTTACTTTATGTTCTTATCCCTTCACAACAAATCCTTTTGGCTGAGACATGAAAAAATTATCTTTCAAGTCTCCATTCAAGAAAGAAGTCTTCACATTTATTTGATGAATTTTCCATCCATTTTGTGCTACCATGGAAAATAGAATACAAATGGTAGCCCATTTTGTTGTGGGGGAAAAAGTATCCTCATAATAAACACCTTATTTCTATGCAAATCATTTTGTAGAAGCCTTTCTTTGTGCTTGTCAAGTAAGCCATATGATTTTTACTAGTTCTTGAATACCCACTTGTAGTCAATTGGTTTGGTTCCAAATGGAGGGTCCACCAACTTCCACATCCCATTCTTGATGAGAGCATCATATTCCTTCTGCATGGTTTCTTTAAATTCATCATGAGAAGTGGCTCCTTCAAAGGTATTTTCTTCGAAGTTAGTAGATAAATTCAAATCACAATCATATGAAATATCCATGTAATCTACATCACTTGAATTTGAATTATCTACATCACCTCCATCTTGTCTCGAGGAACTTCTGGATCCTACATTTCCAACCTCATCAAGATGAAACATTTCAAGTGTTTTTATGATCCATTTTGGTGGACCTTTCTGAGATGGTCCAGGTTTCTCAAATGATTGATATGGTGTTGAATTCTCATCAAGACTCATCTTCTGTATCCTCTCAATCACATCACCCAAATTAACTTCAGGTTCTTATGAAGTGGTTGGAACTTCTTCATGAGGGGAATATGGTGCTTCAAAAGAAAAAGGAGATTCCATAGATTGACCAAAGATAGGGATCCACACTTCAAGATGTGGAATATTATTATCAAATTGATGATATATCTTTACACAATTGAATTTGTCTAGATGATCAAGTTGTCGCTCAACAATTTTTTCATTCTTGGAGGATTCAAGAAAGATTACATCTCTGGAAAGGATGAATTTGTTGCTTTCCTCATCGTAAATATGATATACCTTGGTGGTATTTGAGTAACTAAAGAATATGCACTTATGAATCCTTTCTTCTTTGTTCCTTAGGAAACAAGGCATAGAAAGTGGAACCATAGACCTTGAGATGCCTCATCGAAGGAATGCATCCATACCACATTTCATAAGGAATCTTGTTTTCTAGAGCATGATATGGAAACTTGTTTTTCACAGAAGCTACACATAGAACAACATTGGCCCAAAACATCAATTTTACATTCTTAAAAAACATCATGGAACAAACTCTATTTAGGAGAGTCATGTTCATTCTTTCAGCTACACCACTCTATTGAGGATTGTATGGAACTATGGTTTTATGTTTGATACCATGTTGGTGAAGGTATATTTCAAAATTTTTAGATGTATATTCTTTTTTGTTATCAGTGGAAGAGATCCAATACAATACTTAACTTCATTTTAAATCCATACATGATTTTGTTTTAGAATTTCAAAATCTTGTGATTTTTCTTTCAGAAGGTACACCCAACACATCTTGGTGTAATGATCAATAAAAGTCATGATATATCTATTTCCATTTTCATAAGGAATAGGCATAGGGCCACATATATCATAATGAATCAATTCAAGTTGTTTACATGCTCTAGAATTAGAATCATGAAATGGTTTTTTGTTATGATTTCCAAGGATACAAGCATCACATTGCTTCAATTTCCTAGGAATAGTAGGAAAACCATAAACACCATTAATTTTCAATACACAAAGGATGTCATAATTAATTTGACCAAATATAGCATGCCGCAAAATACTAAATGTGATTATACCTTTTCCGTGATGAGAGAAGTATGGAACATTTTGTGTATGGGAAAATTCCCCTTTCAGCTTCAATGGTCTTCCATCTTCCATTCAAGTCATGAAAACCATGTTGTCAGAATCCTTCCTTATTTCAAATTTTCCACCAAACATATGAACATAGTGGTCGTGTTGTCAGATATGCACATGGGAAAATGATCCAAAAATCCTTAGATACCACTTATTCATTTAAAATATACATACTATCATCTAACCCGATTCAGAATTAATTCTTGATCATATTGAGGTGATTTGCAGAAAAATGATGTTGTCCTTCTTTTCTAAAATCTCATAAAATGATGATTAATTTGAAGATTTATGAGATGACACATCAGAAAATAAAAGAACTCAACTTATACAATATTGATGTCATAATTGAATTCATCTTCAAGTATCCTTTTGATAATGAGACTACTCCTCATGATCTCAAAATGTCAAATTACTTTACAACATGG
Organism: Picea glauca; assembly: GCA_000966675.3. Lineage (NCBI taxonomy): Eukaryota > Viridiplantae > Streptophyta > Pinopsida > Pinales > Pinaceae > Picea > Picea glauca. Next base: position 570,199 of record JZKD02S1797079.1, read on the forward strand.
ACTTACAAAAATCCAATTTAATGGATTCTCTTTAATTCCACTGATCAAACTCAAAAAAGGAGTTTACCATTGAATTCCTTGTAAAATTCTAAGAAAATTGAGTATAAATTCAACCATATGTGGAACTGGCTCAATTTCACCCTCTTTACATGCCAAACAATGCACTATGGCGCTCATTAATAGAATATGGATTAATACTTTCAAAAATTACCTCCTAGAACAAAATGACATCGCCATTGAACTCCTCTCAGAAAAATGAGTATAAAGTTGCATATGTGTAGTCAATATACCTCATGGCATGCATATCAAGAAAATACCAAAATATGCTCCTCTCCTTGCATGAAAATATATGTGATATGTACCATATGTGGTCTCTCTATCCATGCCTACATTGGTATGTGTGTCAGTCTCCTTAGGATCTGTGCCCATATATAGGCCTAGGTCGAAACCGAATCCTAACCTCCATCTGGATTCCACGCTACCACTTTAAATATTATTTATTATATAGTTGTAACCAACTAAAGTTGGGGAAATGTTGGTTAGCAGAGTTTTGTTAAGTTGTTGGATATAATAGGAGGTCCGGGATTCAAGCCCCATAGATTCCTATATATAGTATATATTGTCGTATAGTTAAAACCATATACATTCAATCCGCCCCCATGGGGCACATTTTTCGATCCCCAGGCCAACTTGGCCTTCTTGAAGGTGCCTTGTGGCACCATTTGATTGGCCCACATGGTGGCCTATCATTGGTCGACCGTACGAACCTTTCCACGTCGACGATGACCTATATGCTACCTATACGTATGGTCTACCACATCATGTTGACTGTGATGCTGACGTATCCACCACTTTTCTGCCACGTAGGTTGTACTAAGGCCACGTGTCAGTCTTCTACTATTCGACATGTTTTCCTATGGTACCTTTCCACATCATCATATGGATGACACATGTCAAAAGATTATTGGTCTGAATGGACCCCTGAAAAGCCCATTTCTGGCTGACACATGGCACACTATCGTGTTGCCATGTCACCTTGCGTATGTCACTCTACATCATGATGAAGTCATCTTGTTGTACGTATATGACACATGTCACCCTTCCATTGGTGACATGTGTCACCTTGACTTTGAATTTTTCCTTGTTTCACCTGAACATTGACCGACCATAACTTTTGCATAGAACTCTATTTGAGTCTATTTTTGCACCATTGGAAAACTATCGTTGAGCTCTGTGCAATGATGTAGTTTTAGAGAGAATTTGAGACGGAAAAATTTGATATTTTATGGATCCTCCTGGATCTCTATGAGGGTTCTAGATTCTTCTCGGCCTCTATGAGCATTCTTGGATCCTCTTGGATCACACCTTACTACTGAAGAACTTTTGGTCCTCCAAAAGTATGAATATTTCAACAACTTAGTGATGATAAATATTACTTACTCTCCCATCTTTTTGAAATGCTCTTATCCAATAACTTAGTGATGATGATGCTTCTTCAGTCTTCCATATTGTCGAATATTTTGGGACTAACTATTCATCTTGGCTATTAGATATTAGATATTAGATCAATGTACTTATGTCTGCTTCTGAAATATGGCTCTGACTCTGGCCTCTAGCATTGTGTTGACAGGAAAATTTGACATGCCGTCAACTGGAAGAATAGATCTGGTCCAGGGTTGTCTAAATAACCCAAGCTGTTTGGTGTAACCTATTCTGATGGGTTTAATGGCTCTGTTAGACAACTAGGGTCCTAAAGATAGAAAAATAAAATAAACTAACTAAAGAAAAGATTCTAACAATCGACACAATAATTACAAATATTTATCTAAGAATGTGAATATACAAATGATTATGAACAGTTTATATACAGTTTACAAGAGTTGCATGAAATCTTGTGAAAATAATTGTTTGATAAAGTTTTTGAATCAAATATGAACAACACTTCTTTTTGCTTCTTTTTTTTTAAATATATTAAACAAATAAATACTAAATGAATATGATTGAAACAGTGACACAAAAACAATCAAAGCTAATTAATGTAATCATTGTTTCATTCATGAACAACTTAAATCAATAATACACAGAATAACATGTAGTTGATCAATGAAACAAGTATTATCTTTATGTGTTGTATGAGCTCCTGCATGTAATGTTGTTAAGGGAAACCTATAACAAAACAATACTAGCACTTCCAGAATACATTCAAAGAAGTATTTGATATTGGAGTAAATTAATAACAACAGGAAGACAACTAATTAAAAATATGTGATCTTAAGATAATCAATATTTAAGAACGAAACAAAACTCAATTCTGAGTATTGATATTATCCATCATTTAACATTAGAAATAAATTCCACAATAATCAAATGATCGATTGATCACACATAAAAAATGGAATAAGAAATTATGGACAACATATAACATTTAATAGTATGAAAACACCATATGATGACAAGTTAAAGCCAAAATCAACCATAATAACATTCTCATAATACAATAGTAATGAAAGAATGAAATGGAATAAGCATCACATAGGTCTAAAGACAAAGATGAATTGTTTTCCCATATTCTTTCTCAAAATCACACGCTCATATTGCAGTCCTAGAAGAATTTTTAAGATAATAGACTCTTAAAGATTGAAAAACAATTAATACATAAATGATAACAATTAACCATGTATTGATAAAATAGACTAAAGCTAATTTAAATCAATGGATAATCAATTATTCAAAGAATATGAAGATATTATAATGAAAATAAAACCATTTTACTCACAGGACAAAAGCCATTAAGCAACTTGGAATTCCATATTCTTCTTTGAAAATACTCGTCCATTCTCCCAAAGATTCCAACCATCCGTTACTCCATTTGAAAAGAAGAAAATTTTACAAAAGAAATAATATACAAAAGAGAAAGGATTAAAATCCTCCTCTCAATTTCTTCGATCCTTTTGGCTCTGAACTTTCTCATATATTTATACAATGAATGAATAGTCTGGGCGTCACTATTAAATTTCGCCACCTAGTGTTCTATTTGGGTTCTGGGTTTTCAACCATTTCTTCAAATTCCTCACGGTTTGGCTGCAATCAGTTCTACAAAATCATCTATCTGATCTTGACGCCTTTCCAAATTTTATCTGTTGTTGCTCATAAAATTATTTGTAGAAATCCAAAATTATTTTTGGATAAATCATCTTGAACATATTTGGATAATAAAATCAAGCCATGATCAGATCCATATCAAATATTTGATAATAGAAACCTATGAAACAAAAAGAAACCTAAAAATTAATAACCTAAGAATTGTGAATAAAACAAAATCTAGAAAAATAAAAAATGAATTTAAACTAACTATAACTTATAAACAAACATTGTTTATAATTTGCTTTCAAATATGATC
>JZKD02S1797079.1:573698-594389 GCA_000966675.3 Picea glauca
CTGGAAGTTTTATCATGGTTTAGAGATTTTAGATTTCATTTAAGAAATCATCTAGAGAATGGGGAAGCACTTAAAAGTTATTCCTTAAGAATATGGATGGCGTAAAAAGTTTAAAGATCATCGTAATTCTCAAAGATTTAAACCATGTCTCTAGTGTAATACTCTAGAAAAGATAATTTGAGGACAAAATGAGAGTGACAATTGACTTAAAAATCAATTGTTTGAGCTATATATTAATATCAGGACCTCTTTGAACTATTTCAAATTGTTTGAAAAACACAAGTCTTAAAATAAATGCTTCCTTCGATAATAGATCTTTGATCAGAAATATATTGATTCAAAAAGAAAGATAAGAAGAAAACTCATTCAAAACAATCAAAGAAAACAAAAACACACAACAAACCAAATCAAATTTTATTAATGGGATTCAAAATAAGAAGTACACAAAATCAAAACAACAAAAGAAAACTTTTCAGGAAACGATTTTGGCCAAAGATAAACTTGAGTTTTTATATCCATTATCATCTCACTATAAAATAAAGGAAGAACTGAATCATATTAAATATCATGTGCGAGCAAGTTCTTTTCTTAAGATAGTGATGCATAAGATGTTACTTTGACCAAGCATAATTATTAAAAATAAAAAGAGACTAAAAAAAAATAGAAAAATCCTTATTAAAATGAGTGCAGTCCTACTCGTGGCACCTTGGGTTAGGGTTGAATTGATAGTTTAAATTTACTTATCTCTTTACTTTCCATTTAAAATTTTTATGATGATACTACGTTTTTGAAAAGAAATATTCAACAAAATGCAGAGAAAAAAATATTTAAAGTGGACTTCCCTGACAACATTCATATTATGGTTCTCTTGGTGTGCTCGCTTGTGTTCATAACTGCATTATTACAAAGAGAAAAAACTGAGAAATAAAACTAAAAGAAAACCTACTCTAACTACTAAATAGATCAAAACGCTAATTAAAATTGTATTTCCAATGCAGCCACAAGAGTATCTTCAATCCTGCAAGGCATATAAAGTCAAAAATCAGAATAAAAGAATCTAGTATTTGCAGATACAAAAGAAATATGTCATGCTTACCTCCTATATATTCTTTTACAAATAAAACAAGCACAACCTTACCATTCTTTTGAAACTTCTTGATGTATGAATCTTCCAACCATTCCTCAATCTGGTCGTGATATGGGTCATAATGGCATGGAAGAGTGTAAGTAAGTTTGGAAAACTTGTCAATATTACGGGGACTTGACATAACCATCTGCCAAAGCCGAAATTCCCCATCCTCCTGACAATTCTCCAAGTGTTCATCAATTTCTTCACACGAAGGATCTAAAAAGATCATGTGATGCTTACTTCCTAGATATTTAGGTAGAAAACAAAGCAAGAACAACTTTATCTTTATTATGAAGATTTTTTAGATACGAATCTTCAAGCCATTCTAAGATACTATCATAAAAATTAGAAACTATGACTTTGATGAAATGGATATATCAATGGGGAACACATCATAAGAGGATTCATGACATCAATTAGATTATTGGTTTGAATGTTTCCCTTGCTGATATTGATTGTTTCAAAATGTGAAGCATAAACATTAAAATTCGAACTGATCAAAGAATGAATATGCAATGTAGAATATTCGATCTCCATAGGATGAGTGCATTGTCTTTTTGAAAAATAAATCATGTAAAATCATCTTGCAACATGTCATTTTTCCATTCGAGTGATGAAAGTGAAAGAGCATAAAATCCAACTTGATAAGTGTTATGTTTGGAATTAGTTTCACCAAATTTTGGCATATCAAAAAGATTGGATTGTGGTGGCAAAGAGTAAGATACCGTGGGTAAAGTATCAAATCCACCAGAATCTAAGAAGAGATTGAGATATAAAGAGTAAAAGGAATCAGAAATAAGCACATGAAAAGAATATCTTGAGCTATGATATTTAACAATGGTATTCTCAAGACATTCTTCTTCATTTTCCTTAAAAATTTTACTCAGTTTTGGTGATAAATTATTCAACATAATATGATCATCTAAATTTTCCTCTTGTACGATAGATAATTCAAAAATTTCATGAAAAACATCTGATATTTCATGTTGATAAGGTACGATTTGTAGATGAGGGTTTACAGTTTCTTCTTCCAATTGCAGATCTACATCTCTAATCAGTTTCATTGGAATGTTAGAATGCTTAAGATCATTTTCATCACCTAAGTCTTCTTCAATAACTGAATTTAAATACTGATTAGAGAAAAATTTAGGAGAACGAGGACATTCACCTTGACCCAACATCAAATCTTGTTCCATGATGGTCGAGGACTGAAAATACAATGATTCAGAGGAAAAACCAATTTGATTGTCAGTAAGAACATTTTCAATAGATTTTGTAGTTCATTATAATTATCAAGATTCTAATAGGGGCGCTTTAAATTTTGTAAAAATATAGGGGGAGTTGTTGGGGCCCAACACATTGTCGCTAATATAGATATAGATTTGGTTCTACCCCATATATTCCTTCATAACAAAAAAATTCTCACTGTATCTCTGCAATATCTGAATTTGAACCATGTATTCAACATCCACTCCCATCTCCTTCTTTGTTGAAGATAGTCTATCTCAGCTAATATGAAGCCAAGTCAAATGTTGATATACACCTTTCCCTTGTGGACTCTTTGTTCCTTTACTGTTTATGTATCTGTAGGAGTATTTGTATGAATTCCCTGTACATTACTTCTCTCATGCCTTGAAAACAATTCTATCTATATTGCCCTAATTGCTTCTTCTCAAGGTATAAATCTACACGAACATGACATAATATCTTGAAGATTCTTATAGCATGCATCTTTACATACCTCTTGTCTCTTTACAAGAATATTGTTTCTCCTTTACTAGCTCTAAGAAGATTTACATTACTTCAATGCTCTTCCCGCTTTCGTTCTACATGCTCCAACTTTCTACATTTTTTTGTTCCTTCGCCTTCGGTACTTAAGAATAAGAATGTTAACTTAGACAATTTGATCCAAATGTAGCCCTTTTGTTGAAAACAAGAAAATACAATTGTCTATATTTTTGTCGAAAGGATTAGAAATCTTTGTAAGATCCCTCTCACTCCTATAACAAAGCGACTATACAAAAACCCTTTATACGATTCCTCTCACTTCAAACAATATGTAAGGTGTCTATATAGAAATCCTTTACAAAATTCTACTCACTCTTAACAACATATAAGGTGGCTATATAGAAATTTTAGAAAATTCCTCTCACTCTTAACATCTATAATGAGTGGCTTACAATCCTTCTAATACAATGATAGAAATATCCCTAGGAGGTATCTACATATGTATATTAAATTTACTAATATGCATATTTATAATGAAATATTTTCTAATGGATGGTTTATTCATGGACTCATCCTCCCCTTTAGTATTGGAAGGAGTCTCGCAACTTCCTATCTCTAACAATTCCTCTGACGCTGATGTTGAATCTGACATTGAATCTAATGCATAATCTGATACTAAATCCAAGAAACCAGTAGACCAAATTATAGGTCTTTCTAGTAACCTATATAATCTCTCCTTGCAAACACCAAACACAATTGTTGTGTCTTGATTAACGTCCCTTGAATACACAAGTACCAGTCCATTATGAAATACGACTGCCTAGCCTTCATCTTCAAAATAAACAACTGAGAGTAGGTATACTTTCAAATATGGAACATATAACATATGATCTATTCCTAGAAATCCTCCTGACTTGAGTTGGAATATTACATATCCATGCCCTCTTATTTCTTATTTGGTGTTAGTTCCAGATCCTACATAGCAATCTGTTTCAGACTCTGATAAAGTCACGAATATTTATATCATCCCGGTAATGTGGAAAGATAAGCCACTGTCCATGAACCATTCCTTGATGTCTTCATATATCACTATGTTAAGACCATCGATTAGGAAGTATTCTTTGTAAAATATTTCAACAAGATCATTAACTTCATCTGGGGTTGTTTCTTGTCTTCTTGCAAGTTCCTTTACATCTTTTTTATTCTTAATCAGACATAAGTGTGGATAAAGTGTCCAACACTTCTCAATATGATTTCCACTCTTACCAAAATAAGATCAGAGTTTCTTGTTCCCATATTGGAACCATGATCCCTTTCTGTCATTCCCCCTTTTCCTTTTCTTTGATAAGTGACCTTTACCTTTATCCTTCTTCTTGGATGGATTTTCTTTCACAGACTTTCTTCTTCGACATTTCTCCTTATCATGGTTACTAGTTCCATAGGAATCCCATGGATACACAGACTATTTACTATTATTTCCAGTGGGGAATGTCTTCATTCCCTCTTTAGAATGTACATCCTTCTCTGAAGATGTATTACACATGCTACCTTTCTCTGGATTGGAAGGTAAGAATATTTTTTTATGAAGGACCTCTTCATCTGAAGTTCTCCTTACTTTGACCGTCCTTGAGCATTCTCCATCTTGACGGGAAAACAATAATATGAGGAGTCTTCCTTCTCGATCATACCTTTTGGAGGGGATAGTTTCTCTTGCATCAGAGACTTTACATTCTCGAGTTTCCAATATTCACAGATTGATGTTGATGGTGCCAATACCTATTCCTTGGCCTACAACTGCCTTTCCAACTCATGAAAAATACCTCTATGGAACTCCTCATGACATATCAGTCAATCTTGCATCTTGTTCTTCTCTTCCTCGAGAGTTTGTAGTTGCATCCTTAACTCATAATTCTCCTTCTGAATATGTTGGTTAATTTTCTTCTGTAGCCTTAACTTCATGAGGGATTTACTATTTTTTCTCTCTCAACAAGAGCCTTCAATACCTTCACCAACTTAAGTCCTGTACCTCATCAAATCAACAACTTGAAAATACATTTCAAAACTAGTTCTAATACCACTTGATCCGAAAATCCTTAGATACTACTTATTCCTTTAAAATATACATATAAGCATCTAACCTGATTCAAAAATATTTCTTGATCATATTGAAGTGATTTGCAGAAAAATGAGGTTGTGCTTCTTGTCCAAAATCTCATAAAATGAGGATTAATTTGAAGATTTATGATATGACACAACAAAAAATAAAAGAACTCAAATTATATAGTATTGAGGTCATAATTCACTTCATCTTCAAGTCCCCTTTTGATAGTGAGACTGCTCCTCACGATCTCAAAATGTCAAATTACATTACAACATGGACTTACAAAAAGACAATTTAATGGACTCTCTTTAATTCTACTACTCAAACTAAAAAAAGGAGTTTATCATTGAATTCCTTGCAAAATTCTGAGAAAATTGAGTATAAATTCGACCACATCTTGAGCTGGCTCAATTTCACCCTATTTACATGCCAAACGTTGCACTATGGCGCTCATTAATGGAAATATGGACTAAAGAATTTCACAAACGATCTCTTAGCACAAAAATAACATCACCATTGAAGTCCTCTTGGAAAAACAAGAAAAATGAGTATAAACTTTCCTATGTGCGGTCAATATACCTCATGGCATGCATATCGAGAAAATACCAAAATAGGTTCCTCTCCTTGCACATAAATCTATGAAATATGTATCGTACTTGGTCTCGAGATCCATTCCTGCATTGGGATGTTTTTCGACCTCCTTAGGATATATACCCATATATAGGCCTAATTTTGAACTGAATCCTAACCTCCGTCTGAATTCCACAATACCACTTTAAATATTATTTATTATATAGTTATAACCAACTAAAGTTGGTGGAATGTTGGTTAGAGGAGTTTTGTTAAGTTGTTGGATATAATAGGGGGTCTGGGGTTCAATCCCCACAAACTCCTATATATAGTATATATTGTTGTGTACTTAAAACCATATGCATTCGATATGCCCCCATGGGGCACATTTTTCGATCCCCAGGTCAACTTGGCCTTCTAGAAGGTGCGACGTGGCACCATTTGATTGGCCCACGTGGCAACCTTTGATTGGATGATTGTATGACCCCTACCATGTCGATGATGAATGTTTTTCCACCTGTATGTATGGTATTCCACATCATGATGACTGTGTTGTTGACGTATGCGCCACATGTCTATCATGTAGGTTGTATGGAGGCCACATGTTAGTATGCTATTGGTCCACTTGTTTTCTTACAATACCTTGCCACATTATCGTATGGATGACACATGTCAACAATTTATTGGTTTGAATGGACCCCCGAAAATTCCATTTCCAGGTGACATGTGGTACACTGTCATGTTTTCATGTCACCTTGTTGACGTCATGCTACTATACAAAGAGGACGTGTCACCCTTCCAGTGGTGACACATGTCACCTTGACGTTGACTTTTGCCATGTTTGACCTAAACTTTGACTAGACATAACATTTTCATACGAACTCCGTTTGAGGCAATTTTTGCATCGTTGGAAATTTATCACCGAGCTCTGCACAATGAGGTAGTTTTCGAGAGAATTTGAGATGGTTAAATTTTGATCTTTTATGGATCCTCCTATAGCTCTGTTATCATTTTGGATCCTTCTGGACCTCTATGAGCATTCTTGGATCCTCCTAGTTCAGAAAATAAGTTCCTTTGTAGCTAAAAAAGATAGAGAACATTATGCAGAATAAAATATGGGAGTCCATGAAACTTAAGTCTAATGGTGCCCATTCTTGAATGTTCGAGACTTGATCTGTTTGCAAAATATGTTATGCCATGTACATTGTCATTTAATTATTTAAAGAAGTCTCTTCGGAATGTCATGTGGGAGTTTGCAACTGTGTCAAGAAGCCATGCATCTCTCCAAGAAACAAATGAAGTGTTAAATAGATCTTCAATTACTCCTATATTTCAATGGGAAAGAACGTAATGAATATGTGTTTTACCTTTCATCAGATCATATGTTTTAACTTTGTCTTCTTTTTTATTTTGTCTCTCTTTGATCTACTATCATGGAACTATGCAGTCAATCACTTCATTTAACCCATTCCTTCAACAATGGGTATAGTGAATATTATATATCTAACAAATATTATGCCAACCCCCCTTCCTCCTAGCTTCTTATTTCCACATCCTTTCATTTCTTATTGAAAGATGAAAGGAAGGAAGAAATAAATATTCTTTATTCTGGTCATTATAGGTAGTAGATATATCTATGGGTTGGAACTATAAAGATCACTAGTATTATTACTACCTCCTCAATCCTTTTGAGATGGTTCTTCTAACAAGCAACGGAGGAAAATATCAAGTAGAACAATTGGAAAAATTCCTCATGATATTGGCCTGAAAAATCATCGATCATGTGTATACCAACTTAATTTACATTTCAAATTTCTATAACAATTTGATTCTTCCAATTAAAATCATATGGGTGTTATCATCAATAAGATCTCTAATCTAATTTTAATTGTCTTTGTGGTCTCTAATTCATGGCGTGAATTGATTTTGCAAATTTTGTTTTTATGGAAATAGAAGCGTTCACGTGGGATGAGAAGAGAGATTCCACCTCTAGTTCGATCCTTCGACCAATTTCCAAAGAATAGAAGGTTTTCTTATTGGGATGGTAAATTCCCTTACACATACCAAATCCATGAACTTTAACAACCAATGGATATTATAAAATCAGTCCAACCCTCTTCAATGGTTGAACGACTAGGAGAACATAAATAGGATGCTAAAGGAAGCGTTCACATGGGATGAGGAGAACCTTCTAAAGGAAGTGGATCAACCATTCACGTCGGGTTCACCAACAAATGAAAAGAGAACTTTAATAGGGCATGATAATAAGGTATAAGTTTTGTGAAACCTGAAAAGGAAGTGTAATGGCACCAAAAGGGTCTCCTAGAGAATGGCTTGATCCATGTTGCCGTGAAACCCAGTTCGAGCGATTTGCTTGATTTTTCTTTGAATCATTCTTGAACAAAAAATATTTTGTTAGAGTTCTGGAATCAATGACATCTAGCAAGCGTACGCATAAAATTAAATTCATGAGGAATAATTTCAGGAGGTTGAAATGAGATCATGGTTTTACTTAGTCCAAGCCAAAGAAGAAAATAACTCATAGAGGAAGGGTTTATGTAGACATAGGAGGAAGTATTTACATAGAGAGAGGAGAGAAATATTCATCTCTCAACACTAGAAACCCTAATGCACATGAAATGCAAGGAGGAAACCTTAACTCTTTCATGTATATCAAGAAGGGTGTGCAAAAAGAATATTGTTCAAACTATTATGGAGAGGGATTGGCAGGAAAATTTCTGCACGGGAGGAGAAACGCTCATGGAGTTAACCTAAGCTATGATACAACTGTCAGGCCAGGTAGGGAAGAATTGTAACTCCACACTTGATGCATTGCATTAACATAAATGTTTATAAATACAAATATGAATGATTGTTGGTATTCAACTTATGTGTGACTCTTCCTATCACCTACAACTATTCATATTTACAATTATACTTACAAAAGTAACACAATCCCAAGGATTATGTGTCCAACAATATCTTGTCTTTTCATATTCAATTTAAAATGTAACACCAATTTCTCTTATGATCCATAAACGAGATATTTATAGTCTACTCTCTTACTAACATGGACCCTTTGTGGAAGTTTCTTCTGAGCTCTATTTTCATTCTTGTACAAAGAGTTCTCCATCTTTAGAAAAGTTACTAGGAATCTATTACTATGACTTGTACAAGGATCTATATTCTTCTAATGATTGTAAGATCTGCAACATGCCAACCACTAGCCTATTTTTTTCTAGTGTAACATGCACATAATAGTGGGAAATGTAATGACAATCGAGTCTCTGATTCTAATTGATGTTAAGTGTTATATTTATGTGCGGGTTATCTGTTGGTTAATTTCTTATAGTGTCCGGTGAGTATACTATGTCTCCAAGTCTTCTTACAAGACCTCACTAATTTGTTTGTGGGATTGCTTACAATGCTTCAAGGGGTTCAATGCTATGGAAGGCCAATGTGAAAGATGGTTGGAAATTGCATTTTCAAGTAGGGAAGAGATGGCTCGAAATTGTAATGAATTCAAAGCTTGTTCCAATTCTTTGGAGAAGTTTCTTACAACCAAACATTAAGGATTAGCGAGATGGATTAATCTTTGGAATACTTTCAAACAATCATCTGACAAAGAAATATCTAAGAACTCAACACTTCTTTTTTCATGAATCTACCAACATGTTTTTTGGTTTTTGTGCTTCTTCTACTACTATCATCTTTTCTCAGACTAAAAATTGTCGTTCCACTTTTATTCAATGAAAACAATATCTATGAAATTGCACTCAACCACTAATTGTGCTCCTATTCCCACTCATCCATTCATGAAAACTCTCATTGCTAACCTCCAAAGTATAAGTTGATTGCATTGTTTTCATTCCATGAGAAGTGTCTCTTCTTCGAAGAAACCCAATACACTCATATAGCCATTATAACTATCCCTTCCATTTGACTCCCCTTGTTTTTTATGGCTTCCATAACATGCATATTCCATCCTAGTTTATTGAAAAATATGTTTTCTTTGAAATTGATATCACAAACTCAAAAGAACAACACAACATGGAATCATATAACTTAGAATGTTATCCCTCATACATACACTGGTCAAAGAAAATCTGTGAGGTAATCAATTGACCAACACTATAATGAATCAATGAGGCATGGAAAGGATTCATCTAGGCAACAAAATGATAGTTCATTCATTCAAAATTCATCCCAATGAGCAAGAGGCAACTCACACAAAATATGTATGACCTGCATGACGAGCGTACGACCTATCGAGATGTTGTACAATTATTGGGTGAGAGAGAACGACACAGGGAATGACATTACAGTCAAGGTAAGGAAGAAATTGACCAAGGAAAGGTGAAATCGACTTAGATAAGTGGAAAAATACCAAGGTAAGATAAATTTTACTTAGAGAATGAGCAAAATACATTGAATTAGAAACTCCCTAAGAAAGTGCAACAACAAAATCTTGTGATCCAATTATCTATATGGAGAGTAGAATGAAAGGTGAGTATTTGATATCTATTAGTGTTCTTTGATTGCACATGGAGGATGAATTGAATGAGGAAATCCACCAAACATTCCAGCAGGAATTGGATTCTTACACCCATAAAATAACTAGGAAACCTACAATTTAACATTTATCCTTATGATCCATTATCAAAACTAGAAGCAAAAAATATCTCACACATAATTAATCAAAAAATACACAACTATTGCAAAATAAAATGACATAATAGACACATTGTTTACCCTAGAAACCCAAATGGGAAAACCAACTTCAAATGGGGGCTCAATTCTCGTTTCAGTAATCTCTAACACAATACAACTCTTGGCTCTCTATGTATATTCCTCTCTTGGCCAACAAAAATCCCTTTCATAGTGAAAACAATAGAAGAAATAGGGAGATATGGGGGTAAGTGGAAATCCAACAACCATGACCCTTCATTTCCCATTCCTCAACCTTCTCTCCTATTTTATTTTGTTTTTATATTTTAATTAACCTATTTTTCCTTCTCTTTTCATTTTGTATTATTCAACTTTTACATTTGCATTTGTTTGCATAGCTTGCCTAAATTTCACAGGTACTGAGTCTTTGTAACATACCCTAGATTAATTGAGGCCCATTATGAGCATAATACATATTATAAATAAGATTTTCTACTGAATCATTTCATGTATCTTACCAGCTACAGATCACACAAATTTAACCATTTGTGATACCATAATTTTAAATGCATCTACGACATAATGAAAACCATGAATGCAATTGTTCAAGCAAACAAAAAAATATCCAACTTTCATAAAAACCATTTGAACCACATAATACACATAATAAAAAAAATAGAAATTTATCTGTAAATACAATAAGTCAACTGACTGCAAGGGATGGATGTTCCTACCAACCATAAATATGTTGCTCCAGATCTCAACAACAAATCACCCCCAAGATAGGGCTATGTATCCACAAGAAAGGGGGTCCTTCACAGTCACAACACTTCCGAGGCATCTCACTCTTCCTACAACTATCGAACTCCACCCACCTCTCTTCCACATACATGTCCAACCCAAGGAACATACCCCTTCACTGCTCTCATTCCATTGGGATGTATCATTCCCAATGTGCCCCCTTCACTGCTCTTAGTCTATCATGTTGCAACATTTTCATAGGGTCTCTCACATAGGCTACTAGGAATATCACTATTGGGGATATTAGGGATGTCATCTACTAGGAAAAATACATGCACACAACCTATTTCCCTCAGGGAACTTCCTCTCTCACTAAGAGGTCATCATGTAGGACCAACAACCTGCCTATTATCTCCATGCTCTAGCACCGCTCCAAATAGTGGCCTCCACTCATCACGTGAGCTCTTTCTACTTTCCCCAACCATGTAAAAACTCTCCTCCTTCAGAACTCATTTTTTTCTCCTCATGCACGTTCCTCTTGTTATCTTCTTTTCCCCTCATGCAAAAAAATGTATGACCAAAAATGACTACCCTCCCCATACAAATTTTCCTCCCTTTGTTGGTGTGCTTGACTCAAAAATTTCCCCAAGTTGACTATACTTATGTTCAGGTTTCAATAAGTTTGGGAGGTTACCTGTCACACCCACCCTCTTATAAGAATTCAATGATTGGTCGCTCCCATACTCAAGGGAATCAAAAGGTTCACTTAAAGCATTAAAAATGGGGAAAAGGATTGGAAAAAATAAATTCATGGATAAAACCCCTTTATATGCCCCTTGTACCCTCAGACCCTTCCCCCTCTTGTGGATACATAGTCCCCCCATTACTATGTCTGTGTCGACCTGTAGTGGTGTTATTTTTATTTATTATTATGCTTTACAAGTATTACATGCTTGACCTTTGACCATTTAAATTCAATACGACTCACCAACCTAATTCACAATTACACAATTTCATTATAATTTGTGGGGATTAAAATTGGATATGTGACATTTTTGCACCGTCCTTAGTGCACACCGCCACCATGTGTACATATATTTACAATGATAGTCCCTATGGCCATAAATCAACATATAAGATCTCCAACCTAATATCACATAGGAATTTCAGCCTAAATATAAATACATAAGTGCTCTGGCCCCAAAAACCATAAATAGATAGGTGCTTTGGCCACAAAATTAGATACATAGGCACTTTGACCCCAAAACCTAGATATATAACCCACTAGCACTATCCTACAACTTCTCGATTTCCACCAACTCTGTTCCACACACCTGCCAAATATAAGGAATGTACCCCTTCACTTCTCTTATTCTATCAAATTGTACCATTCATAATGTTCCCCCTTAACTACTCTTAGTCTGTTAGGTTTCACCACTTTAATAGGGTCTCTGAAATAAGTGACTGGGAATCTCACTACTAGGAAGACTAGGGGACCTTGTTGCTAGTAATAACTACCAGGAAATAACAAACATCAACCTTGTTGTTGTAGTTCACTCTTCAATTCTAAAAACTTGGTTCTTTGATAGTGCAACTCCCACATAGGAGTTCACTATTCAGTCTAACCAACCGGTTCTTCTGCAAGCCTGACAACTTGCTTCTTCAATATTCAACGTCTTTGAACAATTGCTAACATGTCCACTGAAATTTAATCTTCTCCTTTACTCTCTTCTCTTCCAAAGTTCTATGTCCTTGCTATACTCACCCTTTAGGCTCAGGAATCCCTTTCGCTTTTATATAGTTCCTTGGGAAATCCATCATTTTCCATGGTGTTCTTGCACAAGCAAGAACGAACCAGTGGAAATTATCTCATCTACATCATATGCATACAGTTAACATGTGGTACACCATTCTCAACTATTAATTTTCCAATTTGTTTTGTATGGGAAAATAAAATTTCCCAGGCATGAGATTTTTTCTCATTATTCCAGACTCTTGCAACTTTTAGATATTAGTTTTCCCTATGGGATTACAACATTTCCATACCCATGAAAATTCTATGTGCAATTTTCTCAACTTTCATGTATCCAAACAATTTTTTAGCACATCATAATAATTTTCGATTATTAATTTCTCAAATTTGTTTTATACAGGAAATAAAATTTCCCAAGCATGATATTTCTACTCATTATGTTTGGCTCTTGCAGCTGTAGATATTAGTCTTCTGTATGGATTACACCATTTCCATACCCAAGACCATTCTTCTTGCAATTTTCTCAAATTTTGACTCAACCAAACATATTGTTAGTACTCATGCACATTTACAGTAGTTCATGAAATGATCTCAGAATTGTATTTTACTAACAATTCAATCATTTCCAACCTTTGTTCATTAAAAAATGGAATTCAACTATTAATCATATTAAATGGAATGAATTCAAATCTCGTTAGTGTGATTGTGTTTTGAGGGTTTCATTTTGTATAGTGGCCAAGGTTTGAAACTTGTGGTAGTCGAGAGGAGACACCCAAAAAAATACATCCATCTTAAGGGTTGGTGTGGCCCAGGCTGAGTGCAATGCTTAGGTGATTTTGATGGCTTAGATGCCCCTGTCTCGCAATTTCTTAGACCAAAATCTAGGTTGTAGGTAACAAACATGTTAGTAGACAAAAAACAATATTAAATGGAATGAAACTGTCCATCATGTTATCTAGAATGCAATTGTCATTCATTGCACATGCATTATCAATGCACCAAGCATTTCATAATGCAATCAAAATTTACCAATAAATGAAACCAATGTGCCAATACCCATGGCCACGTTTACACAATGCATCCTTGCATTGACTTCATAATATCATATATCTATGTCATATATTCCACCATGTGTGTTGGAAGGTATAACCCATGCCTCAATGCATTATGGAAACTCTTCCTAGTTTACCTATTCGATCATTTGGGTACCTTCCTCTTCAACCCATACACAACACTAGGAATACAATTCCTTAGTGTTATTCAATGTCGAAAAAAGGTTGAAACCCAAACATCAATTATACAAGGGAATAATATTAATAACTTTTACGGCTCTATAAGCTTTCCATATCCTATATCGACATGGCCTCACACATGGCCATTTTCTAATGGAATTAATTGCTATAACAAGAGTAATGTCTTCTAACTTGACTTGATTATGATATCATAACCAATATAACATAATATGGAATTAAATTTCCATATAAATTCATTCACACATCAATAAATTTTGTATACTTAAGGCCCTCTTCGTTTACGTCAATTTCAAATATTGAAAATCTAGCTGAGGGAATTCTTACCTCAATTCCCATCATCATTTATGCATCATAAGAACCCAAAATGCATATATGCATTGCTATTATTACATTATTTGATGCTACCTAGTCAAAATGTACTTTGTAGAAGCTCCCATGCTCCCTTTACCAACCCTTGATCAACATTTGACTATCCTCATTTGTATTCACATGGATGGTTGTTGTGCAACAATATCATCAACACCATCTTCTTCCCTGCTATAGGCATTTCCCTAGATACAAAATCCATCATTGGTCGTATTCAAATATCACAACATCATTATTTCACACATATATATATATAACAACAAACTACTCTCAGTATACAAGCATGTTCAGGCATGTCCATATGCACAAACACACATCAATATGCATTAAGCATTAATATTATCATGCCCACTTCATGCACATGCATTCTATATTTATTGTATGCATCATGCATCACTTCTATCATGCACTCTAGTGCATATTTATTTCAACTTATTTATTTATTTTATTGTCGTTGTAGATGGTTGTCCTTGAATTCTTCTAGAACCTTGATGCCCTATGCTCTACTATTCTTCTCATATGTGCACCATTGTTCTAGATCTTATCCTTTTACAACCAAGTCCCACTTGGTCTTTCTCCACTTCCAACCAAACTTTCTTATTGGAAACTGCTACCACTCAATAAAACATGCCCCAAATTCACCTTGTTAGAATCTTCCAGCACCCTAGAATGATTTAATATATATCATACCATCATCTAATCTTGTAATAGTTTCCAAAACGATTAAAGCTTAACATTATGACATCTATTGCCATCATTTTTGGCTTCCCATTGTCCTTGTTTAGTATTTACTTCATTGAGTGATTCACTGTGACTCCCTCCTTGGCCACTCAAGACCAATCTGCTCCAAATGGAGATGCTACATTCCTTCACTTTCACCTGTACCATGTTTCCACTGTGAACTATGATAATACAGGAATATTTCTTGCTTTGAGTACTTTAGATACAAGTAGCTAAATCATAGCCAATATTTCATTTTTTCTGTGCATTCCTATGCTTGCACATAGAGATGGCTCATCCACTCCATGAACCACATCTCACCTCATGATATCCATTTTCCTTCTCTTGCAACAAGATTTGTAGCCTTCACTACATTTCTACTTTCAAGGCTATGGAGTCCTCTGTAACTCCTTGTGCATGCTATGGAATTCTTCCTCTACTTGCTTCATGCTTCATGCAAGAATCCATGTTGTTTTTACCCTTGCAATCCATTAAGAGTCTGTAGCATCTGAATACTAACCCTTATTTTCTCTTCTCGAGTCCCTTGTCTACCTTTCACTACCTGATATGCAACCCTGCACTTCCCTCCATAGCTCTTGCTGCTTCAACCAATTGTACAAGCTTTGACCTGCTTTCCTATCCAATTGACCCTGGAATGAATCTGGAACAGATCTGCACAAACCTCATTTAGGGAATCTTATCCCCTCACTAGAAATCCTTCACATAACACTCATTACTTGATTGTTTGTTTACCCATTAACAATGTTCTATTATTAATCTCAACCTCTTTTATTAATAAGGGGTTGCACTTCCAAAATTTACTCCACACCACTGCATAGGTATCATTATGAGTATTTTCACTCTTCATTTGAACCAGTACTCACCTTTGGCATGCCACCTTATCATCTGGGAATGTTTTTTCCAAAATTGACTTGTTTTGGAAAACATTCACATTGAGCAATTGTATGGCTCATAGAGTCCAATTTCCATTTTTCCTATAGAATTATAAAACAATCGAATGCTTCTTGAGAGAAATCACTCCTTTAATCATGTTTTCCCTTAGATTTCCTTTCCAATGGTTGTACTCATGCCTCATTCTTATTTATGATCTCCAAGTTATCGCTTCTTGAAATTTCCATTTCTGCTCAATTGTGTCCTTCAAGTCCACAATTCACCTTCCTTATGATTCCTTGAGAATTCTTCTACTCAAACGTAAATCTTGGGTTTATATATGGCTTTTCCTCCTCACAACCTTTCCAATGACTATTTGTTTTCCCAAATATGATCTTTGAGAAGAAAGTTATAGCTCCTCAAAGTTCCTTGGACCTTTTCCAAATGATGACATCATCTTATCCATGTGGACTATTCCACATGTATTATCTGACATCACTAACCCACCAGCATACACATTGACCTATTTTTCACCTTCAGGATGATGTGTCCTACTATTAATCTATCAGACATAAGCCTTCGAGCTTCCATACCCATAACACTATCATAAACGCCTCCATCAGAAAAACCCCATTGGAATAGATAACCTTCCAAGTCCACAGATCTAAAGCCTGATACAATGTCATAATATCTCTCATTTGAACTTAAACCATAGGATTTTTAATTTATTACGCCCTTGGGGTCTATTAAAAATTCGTATTTCAAAGACTTTTAAACCCTTCCCATCACCTTACACAGCCGTAGAACCTTCCCGAACAAGTCCTTCCAAAGGAGACCTTTCGAACACAATATTTTTGATAGATTGAACGATCCAGATCGATTGTGATCAACAACCCTCATACTTTTTAGGATTATATATACTCGACCGATAACGACCCCTCTCTTCCTCCCAAATTTACAATAATAGGACACATGTCCCCCTCCATGTGTCATCTTCCACATGGTAGTCTCAGACCCATTTATATTTGTTGATTCATTCCATGAAGTGACATGCCAATGTGGCATGATGTCTCAATAGGTTGACATGAAATCCTGCACACTTCGGGTCCATTCTGAGAGAACATGCACATCCTATATATAGGACATTCGACACTCATGTCAACCAATGACTCAAATTACTATGAACTCTCCAAATCGCACGATATTTACTTCATCATTGGGCCCGAAAGATCTGATGACCAAGATCCATCTCCCACTAATTGAATGGCTCCTACTCATTCAGACTCACACTTGTGGCCTACCTAAAATTGACGCACTCAAAAATATTTCCACAGGTTTCAACCCACATCAACATGCTTCCCGCGAGATCAAATAGGATGAACTAATCGAGACCAATTATCTAGATCTTTGCAAATTCTCAGAGATGCTCGATTAATAAACTCTCCACTCATTCCAAATCTATTTCCATATGACACATGTCCCCTCTACATGTCACCAACCATGTGGTAGCCTCCAACTCATCTTAATTTGCTTTCGTGGAACACACGTCACTAGTTGTTGACATGGCACTCTCCTTTTGGCCCCTTCCAAGAGAATATGTTGCCTGCATGATTAGATTTCCTGGAATGACCGAGCTCAACCGTCCATATCCTGGAGGTCTCCCAACCAACATGTTACTTAATAGGCTCTTGGGCTCATCATATATGATAGTCCAGATATGATCTCTCGATCATCAACGATTCTCGTCACTCATCGATTTTTACTCGCAACCTTTTTCCAACACGTTCACACACTGCTAAATTCTTAGTTCCTCCACAACCCGTGACCTATGGACCAATTAGACTTTGTCTCATGGACTCTTCTCTGTGGACCCTCTTCCACAAACTTGAGCCTTGAATCTTCTCTCCTTGACACTTAGTCGATTTCTTGCTTTTCTTCACTATTTATTTTTCCTTTACCTTTCGGGCCCCACCGTACCCAGTTGTCCACTTCACACATAGCCCGACCATGGATGGGACAAGGGTACCACTTATTCTACCATCCTTCCACTCGGTTCCCCTTCATTAGGTGTGGGAATGGGAGGGTCCCATTCCACACCCTTTTTACTGACTGATCCGAAAAATCCTTAGATGCTTATTAATATTTTAAAATATAACAAACGTCTACTTTATCTTCAAAATAAAATGATCACTTGACTATATGCAAATTATATGTGAAGTACTTATCTAACCAAATCCACTTTAATGATATAATAACTTGTACATAATTGAACATAATAGAACAACAATAATGAAAATCACATACACAAGTTTGATAATAGATTTCACCCAATTTGGGCTACCTCTCTAGGTCCGATTTCAATAGAGACCTTCTTTATTAATGCTCAAATTCTTGTGTTTTACAATGACATTTATACATGTTTCTCAAATGCAGAAACATAATGCATCGTTGGATTCGTTGCGAAAAATCGTGCAAAATGAGTATTAAATTCTCGAAATTTTGTTAAGGAACCTCTCGACACGCTTTACAATGTAGCCTCAATCCCTATGTACCCTCATGCAAAAATTAAGAGACTAAACTATGTATATAAATAATGGGTGTACAATCCTTGGGCCGCATGCCCATTAAATGGGGCGCCCCTTAACCAATTTCTGAAACGGTTGGGTAGGATTAATTATAAATTAGGCGATTTTTTATAAAAAATTCCATATTTATCACATCGTTTATTAGTGGTACGCTAAATCGTTGGCATCATTGGCATAGGTTATGGTAGATCAGGATTCAAGTCCTACTGACCTCCGATTATTCCATTGGATTTTTTTATATGGTTTTATAACCATATATATACATATATAGTATGTGCTCGGTCTGTTGTAACTCCCACATGACTTTGGGTTGTGGTCATATATACCTTGCATACAATCGAGGGTCGAGGGCTTAGGAACTCAACCCTTTTAAACTCTATTTAATACAACATTCAAGATTAAATAGTTTTTGCAATATATAGTGTTAAGTAACACCATGGTGGCATGATTGTAGTGGAGGCTTTGTAGAGATTATGGAGTTTGTAGGTTAGACACTCGTCGAATCCATAATTTTTATTAACACTAACCATTATTGACCAATGGGAGGTCGACACGTGGTGGCCTCTCATTGGCTCATCCTTTCCATGTCTCATCATATGACTTGTCCACCTAGATGTACGGGCTGACTAGTCACTTTCCAACTGGATGTACCACGCATCACCCTAGCAGTGGTGACATGTGTCACCCTTATGACATCATCACCTATTCCACGTTGACATCATCCTTTGACTTTGACCTTTGACTGCTTATAATTATTGCATATGAACTCTATTCGAGGTGAAATTTTTATTTTTGGAAAACTATCGTCGGGTTATATGCATTAATGTTATTTTTGAGAGAATTTGGGACAATGGAAATTTGAAAATTTCTAAACCATTCTAGACATCTGTGGATTTTCCAGATCCTCCTGGACCTATATGAACATTTCTTGATCCTCCTAGATCATTCCTCCCCATTGGAAGCCTTTTGGACCACCAAAAGTTTTGATTACTCAACAACTAGGTGAGGATAGAGTTCCCTCACCCTTCTGATCTCCATCCATTTTGATTTACTTGGTTTTAACCCTTTGAGAACAACTCCAAGATATTCTAAATAACCTCGTTGTGAATTCCTGGTCCTTATATCGAGAATGACATCTTCCTGTAGTGCGTCCAAATATTCTAGAGAAAAACCATCAATTGCTGGAACTTGAATACTTTCATCTTCATCCATAATCATAGGAGACTCATAAAGATTCAAATTCTCAAAATTTACCACTAAATACATTTTCATGTAGGTTGGTAGATCTAAATGAAATGAATTAGTAGCAATATTTTCCAAGATTTTGAATGGACCGATTGGTCTTATATTTTTACCTTCACCTTTCATTCTATCTTTGTTGATATGTAACCATACTTGATCACCAACTTCAAATTGATGATCAATCCAATGTTTATCATGTTTTTCCTTGTACTTGGCTTGTATATTCTCCAATGGTTCCTATACTACTTGATGTATTTGTTGAATATTTTGAATGAACCTTTTATCTTTATCTGTATCATCTTGTTCGTCTTCTTTACCTGCTTCTCCAAAATCAAATTCCATAGGTGACTTAGGCAACTACCCCAAACATACTTCAAAAGGAGTTTTCTAAGTAGATGAATGCATTGCATTATTATAGGCATGTTGTATATAAGGTAATTTTTCATCCCATAACTTAGGATGCTTGCTACAATATCCTAAAAGTAGATTCACCATTGTTATGTTTACCACCTTTGTATGTCCATATGCATGCAGATGAAAATTTGTGCTCTTCTTCAACTTAGTGTCCATTAGCTCCCATAAATGAGACCAAAAATTTCCCAAAAAGTGAGAGTCTCTATCTGGTATAATAGATGTAGAAATTCCAAAATGAACCCATACATTATCAAAGAACATCTGTTTTGTTTGTTTAGTTGTGACATGTTTCTTGCATGGCATACGAATACACATCTTGTTGAATATTTCCACTGTGACATATAGATAATCATGACCTGTCCTGGAAATCGAAAACCCCCCTACCAAGTCCATGGAGATAATTTATCATGGATGAGAAGGTACTAGAAGTGGTGTATATAACCTTATCTTTCTATTGCTAGGCTTAATTGTGGCACACATAACACACCCTTTGATATACTTGGAAAATGTTTCATTCATTTGAGGCTAAT
>JZKD02S1797079.1:594439-610655 GCA_000966675.3 Picea glauca
ATAGTTATTGATTATTCAAGGGATGCATCCTTTCATGGATGGTCACCATATGTTCCCTATATATGGAACACTCATCATTGTAATAATATATCGATCATATCTTATATGAATAAAAACAACATGGTATCAGAGTAGGACTGGGCTAACTCCCTCACGGGAGGGCCCAAGATCCTGAAAGAAAGTTGCTTCTTGTTTTAGTTTTGTGAAGTCTCTCATGGTTGTGGCTGTGTGCATCACAAAATCCTAGTGGATCTAGAAAAGGAGAATACAATTTGTCATAGAAAACCAGAGCCTTGCTGATGAGTAAAACCTCACCATATTTAATAGACTCGGTAGAAAACAATCCTCTGTTGCATCCATTATTTTTCATCTTGATCTCCACTTCCCCAATGAAATCAACATCTCGTTCAGGAGAGGGAATTTTTAATTTGCTTGTAATTCCTTCTATGGATTCACCAATGTCATAATATTTCATGCACGTTTGGCGAAAAATGGCAACATTATGTTTCTTCATGGATTTGGAACAAGTCTGAATAAAATTATATGTGGCTTTATATTTTCCCAGAGCCACGAGTGATTCAACTTTGAGAACATTAGATATTTTGTTCAAAGGTTCCAACTGCCAACATTTCTCTGCATCACACAACGCTTTTGCATATCGTTGAAGTTCAATGTATGCATGACACCTATCGAAGAGAAACTTGAATGCATGTTTCAACTTTTGTACATGTCCAATATCTCTAGAGAGGCCGTAGAGTTGGGATCTATAGTAATTTTGAACACATTCGTTCCCTTTTTTTTTGTGAGCGTGATCCCCATCGCCAAACCACTGCTCAAATTTTGCATTGATCATATTAGTTACATTTGAAGGTGAAGGAAAAACTCTCGGCCCTTTCAACGGACAAAGGATTGTCCATGCCAATGAATATGAAACCGTTCTTGCTTTTAACTAGGCGAGACTCCTTGACAACAATTTTCATTCCCTTGGGATAATTTTTTTCTAGCAAATGTTTGATTAATTGATAAGGGATCTGAAGAAATGATAGAAAGAGAAACGACATACTCAATATCGGCCTCTTTCATGACAGTATGCATATTCCCAAATTTGAAAGGAATGACGTAGAATTTCCCACACAAAACCGTGCATTCATTGAGGTTCTCAACAATCAAATTTCTAAGATGTACTAGAAAGGGTCTTGAGTGGACTAGTAGGGGGGAATGTAGACTTCATCCTGATGTGCCTCAAATGGTCAGATGAAGGAACCAAGACATTGGTTTCATGAGGGAACCTCGATATGTCTTGTGAGACATTGGTTCCATGAGGGAACCTCGATATGTCTTAGACATTGGTCTCATGAAGGAACCTCGATATGTCAAGTATGGTCAAAGATGACTTAGCATGATCATCCCCAAAGGAACAAGTTGATAGTATGGTTTTATATCTACTTGGATAATCCTTAAATGTGATGGTTAAATACATAGGGAACAAAAACATGTTTGGTGTGGCAGTAGCCATTTTAGACCAGGGTTCTTCTAAGCCAGGTGGCTCATGTAGAGAGACAGACATGGAGGGAAAGACCTTCCAACATGATGTCAAAGAGAGACATTACCAGACATAATTATCAGAGACATGAAGTCTCTAGGAGTAGTATACCTCCAGGACTGGATCATACCAGATAGAAGAGATAGTTCCAGTGATCATGGATATAACCATTCCATACCAGTTGTAGCACAACTATGGTGATCAATCTAGTAGAGGAGGAAAACACATTATGAGACTCATAGGGAGCAGGTGTAGCAGTCCCAATACATGACTCTATCCATGAGATGTTGAGGAAGCATGCATGGCAACAGTTCTAATGTATTTAGAGGCACTCCTAGAGAGGGAGGAGGTACTACATCTAGAGGGAGTAGAAATTGAGTTACCTCTAGAGAAGGAGGAAGAGATACCTTCAGTGTCAGAGGGAGTAGAGATAAAGGATGAGGTAGCCTTCAATATATCTAGAGGATATCACATGGATATTGATATTGAGAGACATGAAGAGATGATTCCTTCTCCCCCTCACCCTCTAGCAGTTAAGAGGGAGACAATTGAGCCTATTGATCCAATTGATCTCCTTGATCTTGTAGCTCTAGTTGATGTTCCTAGATATATTGTAGTAGGTCGAAAGAGCCTTGCATGGGCTCAACATACTCTGCAAGAGGCAGAAGGAAACACAACTCCTCATGGTACCTTCTGATAATAGTATATGATAATCATAATCACATATATGATAACATCGTAACATAGGCATGTAAATAAAAAGACAACATATCAATATATCATACAATTGGTACTTATCTTAGAAGACTGTCACCAACTGCTTACAGATCATCCATGAACCTCCCATCCATAGACTACATTGTTCATCACTCTCAACAGTGATTCACCCCCAATATGGGACTTAAATCTACCCAGGGTAAGGGATTCCTATCTAGGCTAAGGCTTATGGACAAGAGGAAAGACTTCGTCTCAGGTTCTCACTCAACTAACAACCTACAACCTCTCATTCCCCACATGCCTATCCCACCCAAGGAAGTTTTCCCCTTCTCTGCTCAACAGTCCCTTGGCTACCCCACTTCCCTTCCAGGGCATCAACAACAGGCTGGACCAAAAGTATCAGAGCGTTGTGGCTGCAGTTTAGCACCTTTGGAAATAAATCCCCAACAATTCTCTCACTTAGAGAACTGCTCATGGGTCTGACAACTCACTTCTTCAATCCTGCTCCAGGCTAACCAGGTACACCGACCAAAAAGGGTGTAGAAACATGCTTCCCAAAGGTGAAATGGTTGTCTCAAGGATAACGGAATGTATGAGTGAAATGGTCATGGAATCATTGACTGGATAACTGAGTGTGTTTCTCGGAATCACTGTGAACTCTTCATGAAAAATGATGGTTAGAATGATGGTCCTTTCCCTCGTTCATAAGGTATCCATGAGAAAATCTCCCAATGAGTTAAGTTCCCCCACGATATGAATGCATGTCCCCAACTTGACACTTGTGATATCGGAAGTTACCTTTGTCCACTTGTCCCTAACTTTACAACTTACAATAAAATAATTATCCATATTTTATGTTTTAGGAAATATTAATATAATATTCCCTTCATTTTTGGCCCTCCCTTTCCCTAACTGGTGAAGTTCAGTCCCCGATATCTTTTATCGTGGTCAGTCTACACACAGTGATGTATTTTATATTAATCATGAGTCATGTACAAAGTAGGCACATTGGCCCTTGACATCTAGGCGTTCCGGCCTAATACCAAAACATAATCATTCTGGCTTATAATACTGGCTCACCAACCTATAATGCATATCATATACATAAAGGTTCACTGACCTTAGTATTGCGTGCACTTTATTTTTTGCGCACGGTATCCGTTATCCTCAAGGTTGCGTGCACTTTAGTTACTACGTGCAGTATCCACTGTCCTCAAGGTTGCACACACTTTAGTTACTGCGTGCGGTATCTTGCGATGTGCATATTACATCATTTTACTGCACAGTTCATGCACGCACTATGCCACATGATGTGCATTATCAAATGAGGTCAAAACAGCTCACCAACTTAAGTATATTTATATTACATTTACAATTGGATTCGGTCAAGGGATATTACAATCCCCTCCCCTTATTTATGCACTATCCTTAGTGCATCATACACCCATATATATCAGATTTTTCAAAAATCTTCAAAAAGATGCAGGTATTCTGTCTGCATTGCATCTTCATGCTCCCAAGTAGCATCCTCAGGGTTGTACCAGGTCCATTAAACCTTTACAAACCCTATGGATTGGTTCCGGAGCTATTTGACTTTTCGGTCCAAAATGCGCACCAGATGCACTTGAAAAGCACCTTCTTGCTCCACCTGAATCACATTCCAATCAATAACATGATTAACATCGGGTATATATTTCTTTAGCAATGATACATGGAAGACATTATGAACAGACATAGATGCAGGAAATGCAATCATATAAGCAAATGGACCAATCCTCTCTAGGATTTCAAATGGTCCACAAAATATGGTTGCTAACTTGGTGCATCTTCCCAGCTTCAGGGAACTCCTGTTAGCTTTCGCTTTCAGGAAAACATGATCACCCACTTTGAATTCTCTGTGGATTCTATTTTTATCAACATAACTTTTATGTCTGTCTTGGGAAGCTTTCAAATTCTGCTTAATTTTTAACATTTGGTCCTCCATCTCCTTGAGTAACTCTGGCCCGACTATTGTTCTATCAGCTGGGTTATCCCAGCTTACTGGAGTATTGCACCTTTTGTCATAAAGTGATTCAAATGGGATCATCTTCACTGATGCCTGATACCCATTATTGTAAGCAAATTCTACCAAGTGTAGGTAGTCTTCCCATTTCGATGGTTTGTCCATCACATACATTCTCAACATATATTCTATCACCCTGTTCACTCTTTCTGTCTGTCCATAAGACTCGAGATGACAAGCTATACTAAAGTTCAATTCATTTTGAATCCTTTGAACAATCCTTTCCAGAAATTCAAGGTGAATTTCGGGTCTCTGTCAGACACAATTGTTTTAGGAATTTCGTGCAATTGTGCCACTTCCTTCATGAAAATATCAACAACATCTGCTACCTTGTGAGTAGTTTTTAGTGGAATAAAATCAACAACTTTTGTAATATTCTCCACCACCACCATAATCGAATCATGCATATTTCCTGTTCTAGGCAATCCCATAATAAAATCCATTGTCACCACTTCCCACTTCCATTCAGGAATGGGCAAAGGTTGTAGCAATCCTATTGGGTGCCTATGTTTTGCTTTAACTTTTTGGCATTCCATACATCTTGCGATGTATTCTTGTATCTCTCTCTTCATACCTAGCCAAAATTATTGGCTCTTGACCACTGCTACAATTTTCTGATATCCAGGGTGCCCTGCATAAGGAACATTATGCATCTCATGCAAAATTATACGTTTCAAGTCCTGGAAATTTGGTACGAAAATTATGTTCTTGTGCAGCAGTATTCCATCTACTCCCAACTTATAAATATCCATCTTTCGAAGTATCTTTCCCTGTTGTAGAATTGCTACCAATTCTCTGTACTAAAGATCTGTATTTGCAACCTCCAGAATTTTGCTTTTAACATCAGTCTGATACATGTTGATTGTTGTAGCACATAGTTCATGCACCCTCCTGCTGAGTGCATTAGCCACTTTATTTTCTTTCCCTTTGATATTCTTTATATCAAAGTTATATTTTCTTAGAAATTATAACCATCTGCTTTGCCTAGCATTTAGATTTGGCTAATCAAATAAATATTGCAGACCGTTGTGGTCTATTCTTAGCTGAAACCTCTTTCCCATGAGGTAGTGTTTCCATTTCCTCAGGGAATGTCCTATGGCTTCCAACTCCAAATCATGAGTGGCATAGTTTCTTTCATGCTCTTTCAACTTCCTTGATTCATAACATATCATGAATCCATTTTGACTGAGGACTCCACCAAATCCTTCTTTACATGCATCTGTGCATACAATGAAATCTTCATTTGGGTCTTCAATCCTTAGTATTGGAGCACTTGTCAATAATTGTTTCAAATGTTGGAAACTCTTTTCACATCCCGACGTCCACTAAAACTTCATACCCTTTCTCTGGAAGGAAGTGATTGGGTGTGCTATCTTTGAGAAACCTCCAATGAATCTCCTGTAGTAACCTGCAAGGCCCATGAAAGATCTACCCTCTGTCACATTCTTTGGTGCTGACCATTCTCTAATGGATTCTACCTTCTCAGGGTCCACTTTTATCCCATCTTTTGAGATGATATGCCCCAAATAATGAATTTGTTTCTGATAAAATGAGCACTTTCTCAATTTGGCATACAACTGATATTCCCTTAATAATTGCAACACCATCCTCAAATGATGTTCATGCTCTTCCTTTGACTTGGAATATATAAGAATTTCATCCAAAAATACAATGAAAAACTTGTCCAAATACTCTCGGAAAACACCATTCATTAAGCACATGAAAACAGTTGGTGCATTTGACAACCCAAATGGTACCACTGTGAACTCATAATGACCATACCTTGTCCTAAAGGCGGTCTTTCTAATATCTTCTTCTTTAATTATTAGCTGATGGTATCCTGATCTGAGATCTATCTTTGAAAATATCCTTGCATCCTTCAATTGATCAAAGAGGTCATCAATCCTTGGTAGAGGATACTTGTTCTTAATGTCACTTTATTCAACTGTCTGCAGTCAATGCATAATCTTAATGTTCCATCTTTATTTTTCACAAACAAGACTGGGGCACCCCAAGGCGATACACTTGGGCGTACATACCCCTTTTTCATAAGTTCTTCAAGCTGCATTTCCAACTCCTTCAATTCTGTTGTACTCATTATGTAAGGAGTCTTTGATACTGGCGTTTCTCCAGGCATCAAATCTATAGAGAAATCAATGTCTCTCCTTGGGGGTAGTACTGGTACTTCCTTGAATACATCTTCAAACTCTTTCAAGACTGCATAATCCTCCAAATTTGGCACCTTGTCTTTAGGTGTCTCCTCCATATGAGCTGCGAAAATTTGACATCCTCTTTTATAACATTTCTGCAGCTGCAATGCTGAAATTTCTCTAATAGTTACTGCCCTGGAAATTCCATACACTCTCCTTTGGTTCCCTTCTTCATCCAAGCAAGTGAATTCTTTCTTATGAAAATCCAATAGAGCATGATGTGGGTCCAACCAATCCATCCCAACTAAATAGTCATAGGAACCTAAAGGTAAGATGTTCAAATCTGCCTTGGTATTCAGTCCATTCATGTCTATGAGGTGGGACTTAACCATCTCATTAACTTTTCTTCTGGCTCTAGTAGCCAGTTGCACCAACCAGGATTTCCCATGCTTGCTTCTTGGCAATTGAAAAATTTCCACCATCTTAGGGTCTATATAACTATGACCATCTCTTGAATCAATTAAAATAGCAAGGGTTTGGTTGTTGATCATACCATCCACCTCAATCATGTGGGACTGATACTCTGCTTGCTTCTTGTCCAGGGATGCATAAATTCTTGGCACATTTCTTCCCATGTCCTCTACTGTCTCAGCTCATTGTACATTGTGAACAACCCTACCTTTTTCACCTTTGTGAGGACAATCTATGAACCTATGGTCTCCTTTACAACCCCAACATTGCATAGGTGGTTGTCTTGGCCCTTGAATCCCTGTGTCAATCACTCTGGTTTCCTTATGCGTTTGCTTCCATTGTGGATTATTTCTAAAGAATGGTGTCTTAGCTCCCTTCTTCCTCTGATCCATATTGAATTTCTTATTGTCTTCCCAAGCCTTTTGGAAAGCTGGCCTTGGTTTCAGCTGGTCATATAAGCATTTATCTCTCCTTATGGTCTCTTCTAATGTCGTGGGATCATCATACTGTATTTTGTCACTGATGAACAATGGAAATCCACTTAAATACCATTGAATCTTGATTGTCTCATCCTTAATGAAAGAGACATACTTCAACAGTTCCAGAAACCTTCTCTCATATTCATCTATGGTCATACTTCCAAGCTTGAGTTGAAAGAACTCTTTCATTTTATTGTCATAGTATCTCTTAGTCAAGTACTTCTTCTCAAAATACTTCTTGAATTCCCTCCAAGTAAATACTTTTCTCTACAATGTGTTGTACCTGCACAAGTTGATCCCACCACATGGAGGCCTTTCCTTTGAGTTGATATATAGTGATTCTACCTTCAGAATGAGAAGAATAATTATGCAATTGAAAATACTTCCTCATGCCTAGCAACCATGTTTCGGCATCTTCATCCTTCTTGTGCTCACCATCAAATGTAGGAGGTTTGATTTTGTTCATTTCTCCTCGCATCTCATCCATCCCAGATCTCTTATACCTTCTGACAGAGGATAGACTTGAGTTGTTTCCTTCTCTCTTATGGGAATGCCCTTGGGTATGATGGTGATGTCTACTAACACTTTTTACTTTTCCTTTCTCCTCTGAAGATTTGTGACTCTCATATCTACTTGAGGCACTCTCCTTAACCAATTTATTCTCTATTCTGTTCAAACCTTTCAATAGCTTCATGTTGAATCCATCTTGCTGCTCTTTAGCTTTCATAAGCCTTTCATTATCAGCTTTATGGCTTTGGACATCCTTCTGCAAATTCTTAATGGTTTCAGCCATATTCATATCTTCATTCCTTTCTTCTCCATGTCTGTTGGAGTTCATTCCTTCCATGCCCAAATGGACATCCATCCCTCTGCTCTTCTCTGGATGATTGCAATTCCCCTGTAACTCTTCCATTCCTATGGACTTTGCACTGGTATGACCTGATCGAGTTGTTGTTAATTCTACAAAATGTGCAGCCATCGAAACTAATCAGGCTAACAATTCAGCAATTCATGAGAATATGCACCATTTCGATTCAACACACACATCAACATTATCACTCCCAGTTTCCTGGTGTTATCACCATGGAAAATCTAGATAATACCCAAGTCTCGAGAACACCAAGGCGCAGTGCCTTCCGAGATACACTTATGCAAGAAGGTGGTTTTTTCGAAACCACTTTCACCAAGATGCGGTATCACGTGTCTCAACATGTCAAATCCACCACTCGTGGAGCGGGCGACGGCTAGTCAGATCACCCTGCTTCATTCATTTGGTACTTCGCAGCCATGTGACGTCAGCTGAACGCCACCATGTAACGAACTCAAAATCTAATCATTCGAAATGGATTGGTCGAGCATGGCAACCCAACGCTCTTGTACATAATCTGTCTGTGCTTCATAAATGGAGTTATATAATTACCACTCCCCAAGTATGAATATATATGCATATCCATAACCGAAGTAATCTCCAAGCTGCTCGACTTTCTACTCTTTGTAAATACACATTTTGGTATCCCCAACCTAAGATAGATGGATAAAGCTAAGTCGAATGAGACTGGTTATTCGAGCAACATGCTAAGATTTCCTGTGAATAAGGAGGAAAGGGTCCTTGTGCACATTATAGAAACTAAGTTCCACATAGAGCCAGTTATAGACTCATGATTGGAAGTCAAGCTGAATCCCACTATAAATGATTTAGTCATTAGCAAGCCAGTCGCTAAGAAGAAAAGGAGTAAGCAACATAAGAAGGAGGAATCTAGGGCTGAAGTGGCCAAAAGTGTTGGAGAGAATCAATTGGTCTGGTTAGACTCTTCTTCAAAGGCAAAGATCGCAAAGATGAAGTAAGTATTCAACTGAGATAAGCATTTTTCAATGAATTTTGAACAATCAGTAGAGGAGGTAAAGAGTACAAGAGATGATAACTGTTGTCATCACCCTTTTGTAATTTTGTGATTAATATGATTATATAAATACAGAAATGGATTTTAGACTGTTTTATTACAATTTCTATCTGGTGATGTTATAACTCTTGTTTTCTTTTATAATAAGTTTTTTTCTTGTAATCTTATATTTTATTTTCAACTATCTAAATCGGAGGAAATTAAAACTTGGAATTATTTTTAATTAATGCTTCAATGCGGTTATGTGTTTCTTTTTCTTTTATTATTATGCAATTTAAACTCAGAATCATTGCCTTCCAAGTGACTTCACATGCATTAACTTGACCTATTCATTTATATTTATCGTGCATAACAATATTACAACGTAAAACGCTTCTATGTGCACCTAAATCTACTGTGCATTTCTTCTTCGTTGTACCAACTACTTACGTGCACTACTCTGGCATTGTGCGCCAATATCCACTGCGCACAGTTTCGATACCGCGCACTGATATTCCACATGCATTTTCGCCCTATGCATGCACCATGTCAAGTTTAACATATTCCTTAGCGCTCAAATATCTACGCACACTACTAAATACACTGTCGTGAAATAAATTATACTCATACTTATGCGCATACTAACAAAACTCCTCTGCATTACGCAATACTTGCGCACCCCATGTGCACCTTACTATGTGTGTGCTTACCGCGCAAGGCTAATTTTAGCGTGTGCATATACACATAATAATCTTCCACGCGGCACCAAAATTTACCGTGCACACTGGCACGCCAACGTTTTCCGGCACGGTGCCAAATTTACCACGTGCACCAGTACGCCAACCTTTTCCAAGGACACTCTGTGACTCCAATTCTGGTCACTTTGAAGTTACTTTTCTATTTATATTCACTTCAATTGCACCCCTCTAGCCCATCCAAGCTCAGTGTTGAACTGAGGCTTTGATACCATATTGTAACGACCCCCCTGACCAACCTGAGGCCGAGGTACACCACTCCAGAGCAACCACTCATGCTCTGACACCAGTCGGTAACACTCCTAACCATCAGGCCAGGCCATGCTACTCTAGGAAACACTTTTGTTCCCATACTACAGAACATACAGTAGCATACCCAGTAGTCAACTATGCAATGCCACATAAATTTACTCTTTAGACTGCATGCAACTAAA
The DNA here is from genome assembly GCA_000966675.3 of Picea glauca. NCBI lineage: Eukaryota > Viridiplantae > Streptophyta > Pinopsida > Pinales > Pinaceae > Picea > Picea glauca. The sequence goes on from JZKD02S1797079.1 coordinate 604,931, forward strand.
ACATATACATACAACAGGCTCGCGGAAGCTTTACATCTAAACATAAACAAACAATTACTTTCTGTAACATACGACTTTTATATTGCAATAACAGTAACTACCGATTTGCATCATTTACAGGAAACTACCCATAAGCACACAAGCAATCATAATCACATATATGATAACATCGTAACATATGCATGTAAATAAAAAAACAGCATATCAATATATCATACAATTGGTACTTATCTTAGAAGATTATCACCAACTGCTTACAGATCGTCCACAAACCTCCCAGCCATAGACTACATTTTTCATCACTCTCAATAGTGAGTCACCCCCAAGCTGGGACTGAACTCCACCCAGGGTAAGGGATTCCTATCCAGGCTAAGGCTCATGGACAATAGGAAAGACTTTGTCTTAGGTTCTCACTCAACTAACAGCCTACAACCTCTCATTCCCCACATGCCTGTCCCACCCAAGGAAGTGCACCCCTTCTCTTCTCAATAGTCCCTCGACTACCCCACTTCCCTTCTAGAGCTTCAGCAATAGGTCGGATCAGAAGTCTCAGAGTGATGTGGCTACAGTTTAGCACCTTTGAAAATCAATCCCTAGCAATTCTCTTGCTCAGAGAACTACTCACGAGCCTGGCAACCTGCTTCTTCAATCCCGCTCCATGATAACCAGGTACACCAACCAAAAAGGGTGCGGAAACAGGCTTCCCAAAGGTGAAATGGCTATCTCAAGGATAACAGAATGTATGAGTGAAATGGTCATGGAATCATTGACTGGATAACTGAGTGTGTTTCCTGGAATCACTATGAACTCTTCGTGAAAAATGATGGTCAAAATGATGGTCCTTTCCCCCGTTTGTAAGGTATCCGTGAGAAAATCTCCCAATGAGCTAAGTTCCCCCATGATATGAATGCATGTCCCCAACTTGACACTTGTCATATCAGAAGTTACTTTTGTCCACTTGTCCCCAACTTTACAACTTAGGATAAAATAATTATCCATACTTTATGTTTTAGGAAATATTAATATAATATTCCCTTGACTTTTGGTCCTCCCTTTCCCTAGCTGGTGAAGTTCAGTCCCCCATATCTTTTATCATGGTCGGTCTATGCACAGTGATGTATTTTATATTAATCATGATTCATGTACAAAGTAGGCATATTGGCCCTTGACATCTAGGCATTCCGTCCTAATACCAAAACATAAGCATTCTGGCTTATAATACTAGCTCACCAGCCTATAATGCATATCATATACATAAAGGTTTGTTGACCTTAGTATTGTGTGCACTTTAGTTACTGAGCGTGGTATCCATTGTACTCAAGGTTGTGCACACTTTAGTTACTGTGTGCGGTATCTTGCGATGTGCATATTAAATCATTTTACTACGCAATTCATGCGCACACTATGCCACATGATGTGCATTATCAAATGAAGTCAAAACATCTCACCAGCTTAAGTATATTTATTCTACATTTACAATTAGGTTCGGTCGAGGGATATTACAGATTCTAAGCCTTCATGTTATGAGGAAGCATCTAGTAAGCCAATATGGAGAGATTCCATGACGGAGGAGTATCAATCCATCATGAAGAATGATGTGTGGGATATTTTTCTGATACCCGAAGGGAAGTTTGTAGTGACTTCTAAGTGGATCTATAAGATCAAACACATAGTTGATGGGAGGATCGAGAAGCATAAAAGTGATATTTGTTGCTAGATGATTCTCTCAGGTGGAGGGAATAGATTAAATGGAGGCATTTTCTCATGTTTCTCGATGCAGTTCTATCCGGATAATTATTTCTCTTGCAGCATCCATGGGTTGGAGAATACATCAAATGGATGTGAAGACAACCTTTCTCAATGGAGAAATTGAGGAAGAAGTATACATCGAGCAGCCATATGGTTTCATGATACATAAGAAGGAGTCTCATGTGTGTAGGTTGAAGATGGCCTTGTATGGAATCAAACAACCACCTTGATCTTGGTATGCAAGGATTTATGGACACCTGATGATTTTTGGGCTTCAACAAAAGTGTTGTCGATCCCAACCTATACTACAAGACTGTTAATGGTGAGTCCCTGATTTTGGTCCTCTACGTTTATGAGTTATTCCTCACCGATACATAGAGCCTTGTTATTGAATGAAAGTATGCATTGGCCTCTAAGTTTGAGATGAAGGAACTTGGCATGATGCAATACTTATTAGGACTATAGTTGTTGCAGAGAACTGATGAGATCTTCCTGAGTTAGGGGAAGTACATATTTGAGATATTGAAGAAGTTTGGGATACTGAACTTGAAGCCCATGGCTACACCAATGGTGACGAATCTGAAGAAACTAAGTGTGTCTTCTTCCGATTCTGACGAAATTGATCTGAATCTATATAGACAATTGATTGGATAATGGAGGTATCTGGTTAACACCAGACCAAATATTTTCTATGTATTGAGTGCACTTAGACAGTTTATAAGTCAGCCAAGATAGACACACTGGATTGTTGTGAATCATGTGTTGAGATACTTGTGAGGCATAGTTGGACATGGTCTAATATATACTTCCAGTATTGATATGATATGGTAGGAATATATTGACTCTGATTGGGCATGGAGCATAGTGGGCAGAAAGAGCACCTTCGGGTGTTTCTTCACTTTGGGATCTTCCATGGTTTCCTGGTGTAGTAGGACACAAACTTCTGTGGATTTGAGCATAGTATAAGAAGAGTACATTGCATTAAGTATGTCAGTCTACGAAGTAGTGTGGCTTCGCAATCTCCTTGTAGGTTTATTCAAACATATGCTTGATTCCACTATTATTCATTATGGTAGCCAAAGTTGTGTGAATATCTCAAAGAATATAGTGTCTCGTGACAAATCAAACCACATTGAGATAAAACACCATTACATACGAGACATGGTGTAGAGGAAGGAAGTATTGGTGTTGTACCTTCCTATATATGAGTAGGTTGTTGAATTTCTTACCAAACCAGGACAAATTTCAAGTACTTCCGTGACATAATTGGTGTGGCAGAGAATCCCTCCCTCACTGAGAGGGAGTGTTGATGTTTGCAAATTCCTGAGACATTCTCCAGATCGTACTCCTCTGTGACTGAGCTGAGTTGATCTGTGATGACACTTATCCGAGAAGGGATAAGTGGGACACTTGTCCGAGAAGGGATAAGTGTGTTTGGGCTTATAGCCCAACGTCCCTTGTGGAGAGAAGATGAGGACATGTCCCATGTGGAGAGAACATTAGGACATGTCAAGGGAGTTGACCCTTGACGTCACACACTATGGGAGTTGACCCTAGTGTTTATAGAGGGTGTAGCCTCTAGAAGTTCACATGGGAGTGCCATGTGTGACAAATTGTTTGCTACTATGGCGGTTGCGTACCACTGGAGGAGACTACATTTGTTTGTACAGTAGTTGTGTACTACTATGAAAAGATACCTCCCTATATAAGAGGGAGTGTTGATGTTTCAACATCGGGCAAAACTTCTCCTAGATTGGGATGCAGACCAAGGGAGATAGGATAAATTTATCATAAAAGTGAATTTGTGGTAAATGGGACTAGAGGTAGTCCTTCCTTGATCATGACAAGGAATAATATGGACTCAAGGTTCTTGAAGTTCTTTCTATGTGTCAGTTAGCATTAGGATGGAATTCACTCACAAGTGTGTACATGTGATGAAATAACCTGGTGTGGTCTTTGTCCTAGTCATGGTTATTTGACAAGGAACAATAAAGACTCAATATGTTATACACTATTACATGCGGACCTAGAGTGAGCCTTATCTTAGAGAGAGTTAATTGGCTCATAGTTAGAGTTGCATAAGGAGTTTCTCCTTGGTTCAGGTGGGAGAGAGACATCTCCCAAGATTGAAAAACAAGTGTCATGAGTCTAGGGTGAAGTTTGTATACTTCAAAGACAAGCTTGGAATGATGTAGAATTTCTCCCTCATTGAGAGGGAGTGTTGATGTTTGGAAAAAATCAGGAAGACATTCTCTTAGAATAATAATTAATAATATAATTATTGATTATTAAATATCATATATAATAAGTAAATGATAATAATAAATAGTTATTGATTATTCAAGGGATGCATACTTTCATGGATGGTCACCATATGTTCCCTATATATGGAACACTCATCATTGTAATAATTTATCGATCATATACTTCTTTAAAATCATCATCCCTAGCATATTTTTCTGCATAAATTTCATGCGTTAAAGAATTATACCTGAGTATTGTGGATGAATTAATTACTAGTCTTAACAATGTATCTGAAACCTTGTTATGAATACCCTTCTTATACTTTATTACCAAATGAAATTGTTGTATAAAAACCATCCACGTGAGGTGTTGTGATTGTTATAGATTGGTCTATGACTGCAAATACTGTAATGTTTAATGATCGGTATGAATTATTGTCTCGTTTTCCATTAAATAATGATTCCATTTCTTTACACTTTGTACCAATGCATATAGTTCCTTATCATATGTTGGATAGTTAATCAAAACTTGAGTGAAATTCGCAGAATGATAACATATAGGTTTACCTCGTTGCGTCAAGACTATGCCCATCGCATATCTTCTTGCATCAGTTTGAATCTCAAATGGTTGTTGAAGATATGGAAATTCCAAAACTATTGTGATGCTTATCTTTTCCTTCAATGTCTCGAAGGATTTATGTTTCTTGCCTCCCCATTGAAAGACTTGTTTAACACTTGTTAATGCATGTAGAGGTGTTGTTATGTATGAGAAATTAGTAATAAATTTTCTCCAGTACTATATTGTTGCTAAGAATATCTTGACTTCGGTGGAAAAAATTGGCTTGGGCCATTTTACAGTGTGTTATAACCCTAAAATGCACTACACAGGTTTACCTGGCATCAGGCCAACTCATGCCTCTTCCTAGCCAAAGACATGTTGAACAAATCCTCAAAAAACCACTTAAATCAAGGAACCCGCGCCCTAACCTTTCACTGGGCGCGGGTAACCGCTTGCTGCCCTTATACTACACGCGGGTGACCGCGGGCTAACTCACTACAGCCCACGGTTACCTAACAAAGCAGAAAATCAGGGAAGTTTCCGCTGGGACGAAGATCTTTTTGTCAGTTAACTGGAACTCCCAGCCATGCATGGCCGAGAGTTCGCCAAAAAACCTAGTTCCTTCTAGCCTATAAAAGGAGGGGTAGGGGTACTATTCAAGGAGGAAAAAATCATAGCAAAGAAACTCTGCCAAATTGCCAAGTCCATTATTGTCCCAACCCTTTAGCTTTGCCTCAAGCTTCAGGAGAAATTCATGCTACAGCAGTTGGAGGACAAAAGAAGAGGAGGATCCCAGGGTCAAGATCGAGGAACGGTGGCCGGTCTCAGAATTCATTGTAAGTGATTCATTTTGAGACTAATGAAAAAGATGCTTTTCCCATCCCAAGTACATGAATCGCATCTATGTTATTTGATTTATGTTTTATTTCTAACCCTCTAGTAGATAAGTAGCATGCATGTGTAGTCTTTCCTTGATTGCAGGAAGCTTTGTGGAAGGGGCAGCAACAGCGAGGAAATAAAGGCTCAACGGAGGATCTACTTCAATCATCGGTAAAAAGATGAGTCGATTCTTCCCATGTTTGCATGAGAAAAGGGGTTGAGATTTTGGGTAGAAGGTTAAAAGTTAAGTCTTAAGGGTCATGATCTGTGTACAAGCTCAAAACCCTAGCTTGTT
>JZKD02S1797079.1:622807-634912 GCA_000966675.3 Picea glauca
GTTATTTGATTTATGTTTTATTTCTAACCCTCTAGTAGATCAGTAGCATGCATGTGTAGTCTTACCTTGATTGCAGGAAGCTTTGTGGAAGGGGCAGCAACAACGAGGAAATAAAGGCTCAACGGAGGATCTACTTCAATCATCGGTAAAAAGATGAGTCGATTCTTCCCATGTTTGCATGAGAAAAGGGGCTGAGATTTTGGGTAGAAGGTTAAAAGTTAAGTCTTAAGGGTCATGATCTGCGTACAAGCTCAAAACCCTAGCTTGTTAGTCCGTAGGGTAGAATACCCCACAACACAGTGACTTCTACCTTTTTTGGATCTATCTTTAGCTAACCATTCCCTACAATATATCCCAGATATACTAGAGAAGTTTTTCCAAATTCACATTTAGATAACTTGATATACAACTTCTCCTTATTCAAGAGTTCAAACATTTCTTTGACATGATTTATATGATCTTCCCATATTCGAATAAAGATCAATATGTCGTATAAATACACAATAAAAAAAACATCTATGTAGGTTCAATGCACATCATTCATTACTCTCATAAATGTTTATGGTTCATTACATAACACAATTGACATAAAAAACCATTCAAACAAGCCTTGCTTGGTCTTGAAAGAATTTTTAAATATGTCACCTTCTGCAATTTTGATTTGATGGTAACCAGTTCTCAAATACAACTTAGTGGAATACACAAAATTATTTAATTGATCTAATAAGTCTTCAAGTCAGGGAAGAGGATAATGGTTCTTTACCGTAATCTTGTTCAGGGTTCAAACATAAATACACATCCTCCACGTGCCAAATTTCTTTAGAACTAATACAATAGGAGAACCACACGGAGAGGATCTTGGTCTGATGATTCCTTTATCAAGAAAATCCTGAACTTGCTTCTTTATTTTTGCATCCTTAATTACTGATGACTTGTACATTCCAAATTTTGGAAGAGGATCATCTTTCTACAAATATATTTCATGTTCTACCACCCTTTTAGGAGGAAACCCTAAAGGTTCCTGAAATAACTCATCATAATTATATATGATGTTCATCAACTCATGTTTATGATTTGGATCAGAACTTGATAAATCATATGTTATATATTCTTCTTTTTGTTTCACTATCATGAGAAAACAATCTTTACTTGCACTCACGAGCCTCTTCATTTTCCCTATGCTCACTAAAGTAACATTAGTTTTGATACGATGAGCTCTGGAAATATATTCAATCGCTTCCTTGAAAAGATGATATTTATTCTCTTCTTGGTAGAACACACCTTCATGCCAAATAAATATGAACTACCGAAGAATCTTCTTTGTGGACCCTCTTCTGCAAACTTGAGCCTTGAATATTCTCCATGGACGGTTGAGATCAACTCCCTCTTGTCGATGGGAAGTCAAGATCTTTCCTCGACACTTAGTCTATTTCTTTCTTTTCTTCATTATTTATTTTACCTTTACCTTTCGGGCCCCACCATACCCAGTTGTCCACTTCACACATAGCTTGACCATGGATGGTACAAGGGTCCCACTTCTTCTTCCATCCTTCCACCCGGTGCCCCTTCTTTAGGCGTGGGAATGGGAGGGTCCCATTCTGCACCCTTTTTAATCGATTAATTTGAAAAATCCTTAGATGCTTATTAATATTTTAATATATAAGAAACATCTAATTTACCTTCAAAATAAAATCATCACTTGACTATATGAAAATTATATGTGAAGTACTTATCTAACCAAATCCACTTTAATGATATAATGGCTTGCAAATAATTGAACACAATAGAACAAAAATAATGAAAATCACATACACAAGTTTGATAACGAAGTTCACCCAATTTGGGATACCTCTATGGGTCCTCTTCTAATAGATACATTCTTTATTAATTCTCAAATGCTTGCATTTTACAATGAACTTTATCCATGTTTCTAAAATGCAGAAACATAATGCACTATTGGATTCCTTGTGAAAAATCATGCAAAATGAGTATTAAATTCTCGAAATTTTGTTAAGGTACTTCTCAACATGATTTACAATGTATCCTCAAGCCCTTTGTACCCTCAGGCACAAATTAAGAGACTAAATTCTACATAAAATAATGGGTGTACAATCCTTGGGCCACATGCCCACTAAATAGGACGCCCCATTAACCAATTTTTGAAACTGTTGGGTAGAATTAATTATAAATTAGGTGATTTTTTATTAAAAATTCCATATTTGGAACATTGGTTATCGATGGTATGCTGAATCGTTGGCATGGTTGGTTGAGGTTATGGTAGTTCGAGGTTCAAGTTCCACCAACCTCCGATTATTCGGTTGGATTTTGTTATATGGTTTTATAACCATATATATACATATATAGTATGTGCCTGGTATGTTGTAACTCCCCTGGGACTTTGGGCCATGTTCATATATACCTTGCATACAATCGAGGGTCAAGGGATTAGGCCCTCAACCCTTTTAAAGTATATTTAATACAATGTTCAAGCTTAATAATTTTTTCAGTATATAGTGTTAAGTAACACCATGGTAGCACGATGGTAGTGGAGGATTTGTAGAGATTATGGAGGTCATGGGTTCAACCCCCGTTGAATCCATAATTTTGATTAACACTAACCATTATTGGCCAATGGAAGTTCAACACATGGTGGCCTCTCATTGGCTCATCCTTGCCACGTCTCATCATATGAATTTTCCACCTGGATGTATGGGCTGACCAATCACTTTCCAACTGGATGTGCCATGTTACCTGTATGATTGTGTGGTCATGTGCCACGTGTCACCCTAGTAGTGGTGACATGTGTCACCCTATTGACATCATCACCTATTCCATGTTGACATCATCCTTTTACTTTTACCTTTGACTCGAACTTTGACTGCTTATAAATATTGCATATGAACTTCGTTCGAGGTGAAATTTTCATTGTTGGAAAGCTATCATCATGATATACGCATTAATGGTATTTTTGAGAGAATTTGGGACGATGTACTTTTTAGCATTTCTAAACCATTTTGTACCTTTTTTGGATGTTTCAGATCTTCCTAGACCTCTATGAGCATTTCTTGATCCTCCTAGATCATTCCTCCCCATTGGAATCCTTGTGTACCACCAAAGGTTTTGATTACTCAGCAGCTAGGTGAGGATAGAGTTCCCTGACCCTTCTGATCTCCATCCATTTTGATTTACTTGGTTTTACCCCTTTTTGACCAACTTGAAGATATTCTACATCACCTCACTGTGAAGTCCTGGTCCTTCTATTGAGAATGACATCTTCCTGTAGCTCGTCCAAATATTCTGGAGCAAAATCATCAATTGTTGGAATTTGAATACTTTCATCTTCATCCATAATCATAGGAGGCTCATAAAGCTTCAAATTCTCAACATTTACCACTTAATACATTTTCATGTAGGTTGGTAGATCTAAACGAAAGGCATTAGTACCAATATTTTCCAATATTTTGAATGGACCAATTGGTATTATCTTTTTACCTTCACATTTCATTCTATCTTTGATGATATGTAACCATACTTGATCACCAACTTCAAACTAATGATCAATTCCATGTTTGTCATGTATTTCCTTGTACTTGGCTTGGATCTTCTCCAATTGTTCCTATACTGCTTGATGTACCTATTGAATCTTTTGAATAAAATTTTTAGCTTTATCTGTATCATCTTGTCCATATTCTTTACCTGCTTCTCCAAAATGAAATTCCATAGGTGACTTAGGCAAGTACCCAAAACATACATCAAAAGGGGTTTTCTGAGTAGATTAATGCATTGAATGATTATAGGCATGTTGTATATAAGGTAATTGTTCATCCCATAACTTCGGATGTTTGCTACAATATCCTAAAAGTAGATGTACCATTGTTCTATTTACCGCCTTCGTATGTCCATTCGTATGTGAATGGAAAGTTGTTCTTTGCTTCAACTTAGTGTCCATTAGCTCCCATAAATGAGACCAAAAATTTCCCAAAACATGCGAGTCTCAATATAATATAATAGATGTAGGAAGTCCAAAATGAACCCATACATTAGCAAATAACATCTATGTTGTTTGTTCAATTGTGGCATGTTTCTTGCATGGCATCAAAATACACATCTTGTTGAATCTATCCACGATGACATATAGATGATCATGACATATATTGGACATCGAAAACCGCACTACAAAGTTCATGGAGACACTTTCCCATGGCTGAGAAGGTACCTTAAGTGGTGTATATAACCCTAGCTTTCTATTGCTAGGCTTACTTGTGGCACACATAACACACCCTTTGATATACTTGGAAATTGTTTCATTCATTTGAGGCCAATAGAAATACCTATGTAACTGTGCTATTGTCTTACCAACCCCAAAATGACCAGATATGAGTAATGTATGAGATTCTCTAATTACATTCACTCTTTCATCTCTTGGTATACATAGTTTTCCAAGATGATATAACAAATTGTCATGCATATAATAATATAACTATTGATTGTCGTGTTTCAAAGTATCATAAACTTATTTTAAATCATCATCCCTAGAATATTGTTCTTCATAAATTTCATGTGCTAAAGGATTATACCTGAGTATTCTGGATGCATTGATTACTAGTCTTGAAAACATATATGAAACCTTGTTATGACTATCCTTCTTATACTTTATTACCAAATGAATGTTTTGTAGAAAACCCATCCACGTGAAGTTTCATGATTGGTGTATCTTGGTCTATGACTTCAAATACTATAATGTTTGATGATAGATATGAATTATTGTCTCCTTTCCCATTAATTAATGATTCCATTTTTTTACACTTTGTACCAACGCATACAATTCCTTATCATATGTTGGATAGTTAATCACATATTGAGTGAAAGTATCAGAATGATAACATATAGGTTTACCTCGTTGCATCAAGATTATGCCCATCGCATATCCTCTTTCATCAGTTTGAATCTCAAATCACTGTTGAACATATGGCAGTGCAAAACTGGTGTTGTGCTTATATTTTTCTTCAATGTCTTGAAGGATTTATGTTGCTTGCCTCCCCATTGAAAATCTTGTTTAAAACTTGTTAATGCATGTAGAGGTGTTGCTATGTATGATAAATTAGTAATACATTTTCTTCAGTATTGTACTGCTCCTAAGAGCTCCTGACTTCAGTGGTAGTAGTTGGCTTTGGCCATTTTACAATGACTTCTACCTTTGCCGGATCCATCTTTAGCTAACCATTCCCTATAATATATACCATATATACTAGAGTCATTTTTCCAAATTCACATTTAGATAACTTGATATACAAATTCTCCTTCTTCAAGAGTTCAAACATTGTCTTCACATGCTTTATATGATATCCCCATCTTCAACTAAAAAACAATATGCCTTCTAAATAAAAAATAACAAAATCATCTATGTAGGGTCAGAACACATGATTCATTACTCTCATAAATTTTGTTGGTGCATTACATAACCCAAATGGCATAACCAACCATTTGAACAAGCCTTTCTTGGTCTTGAAAGTAGTTTTCCATATGTCGCCTTCTGCAATTCTGATTTGATGGTAACCACTTCTCAAATACAACTTAGTGAAGTACACAACATTATTTAATTGATCTAATAAGTTGTCAATTCGGGGAAGAGGATAATGGTTCTTTATCATAATCTTGTTCAGGGTTTGAAAATCAAAACACATCCTCCATGTGTTATATTTCTTCGGAACTAATACAAAAGGAGAACCACACAGAGAGGATCTTGGTCTGATGATTCCTTTATCAAGAAACTCTTGAAATTTCTTCTTTATTTTTTCATTCTTAATTATTGATGACCTGTACATTCCAATGTTCGGAAGAGTAGCATTTTGAAGCAAATATATTTCATGTTCTACCTCCCTTTTAGGAGGAAACCCTGAAGGTTCATGAAATAACTCATCATAATTATATATGATGTTGATCAAATCATGTTTATGATTTGGATCACAACCTGATAAATCATATGTTATATCTTCTTATTTTTGTTTCATTATCATGAGAAAAAAATATTTACTTGCACTCATGAGTATCTTCATTTTTCCTATGCTCACTAAAGAAACATTATTTTTGATACAATGAGATCTAGAAATATATTCAATTTCTTCCTTGAAAAGATGATATTTATTCTCTTCTCGGTAGAACACAACCTTCCTTTCAAATAGATATGCACTACCCAAGACAATGTCACAAATGTCAAGAGGCACAACATCTAACTTGAACTCATCAAAGAACTTAGATGTAATTGTAAACCTGATCTTACACTATTTCGTCACTTGCAACTTATCATCGTCACACATCCAACGTAATGGATATGGATTTTTGTGAGGTGTTGTCTTCAAACCCATCTTCTTAACAATTGCTTCAGATATTATATTAACTTGAGATCCACTATCAAATAAAGTATCTACCTTAGTATGATTGACTATAACTCTGACATGAAAATCATCACTTCTCTTCTTTTAATTAATATCACTTTCCATTTTGGTGGATTGAACAGAATAATTTGAATTGATAGTTGATATATCTTTGCTTCCTATGGCCATGATCTTAGATTCATCTCTAAAATCTAACCCTAGGTCATGATGAGTTGATGCAAAATTCTTTTGCTTCCATTTTTCCTTGAATTTATTTGGTCATAATTCTAGATCCAACTTCCAACACTGTGATTCCTCATGTCCCTTTTTATTATAGTGGGAACATGTAGGTCTTCCCTTATCTTGCATCACTATGGCTGATTTCTTAATCTTCCATTTACCTTTCGGTTTCTTCTCGAACTTGAATGGATTCTTATCTTTGTTCACATGCTTACCCTTACTAGCCGATATATGTGTAGCTTGTACTGACATCTTATGAATGTTAGTAGGAATAAACAATAGAATAGTGTGATGAAGATATGAGTGCATGCCACCAATATACTTTGGAAGCGTTTCATGAGTATACAACAAAATCCCTAATGATAATTTCTTATTTTTTAATTCATGTTTATATGCTTGAATATGTTGGCCTTTACCTTGTCTTAGATGTTGTCATTTGATCATTTTCATTTGCATATGTGTTAGTGGATAGAATTGTTTCGTTATAGACTTAGTAAACTTATCCCAGGAAGAGATTACTTTACCCTTTTGATCAAGATCAAATTGCATCTTACTCTCCCACCATATTAAGGCAGTGCCACTTAATCAAATAGAAACTAACTATATATTTGCAGCCTCATCCATAATCTTTTGAACCCTGCAATATACACTATTTGATTGATCTAGTTGTCCAATTTCTCGGCATTCAATTCTCCATCATAGATCGACAATTCAAACTTAACATCCAATTTTAATAATGGAAGATTATGGTCATAATTATTAGAGGACTTCTTTCTATTAGAAAAATATTTACTCACTTCAGAAGAAGATGATTAGGAGGAGGGGGAGGATGGTGAAGGGGGCTCTTAAGGTCCACCACCTTCACCTCCTCCTTCTCCTTTTACTGTAGATTCTCCGCTTACAGGATTTTGAATTCTCCGTTCTAACTCATTTATTGTTTCTTTCAATGATTGAAGCATAGCTACGATCTCTTCATGGTTCATGGACAATTCTTCTTCTTCTCCTTTTTCAAAATCCATCTTATATGTTCGAAATATTTTTCCAATTTCGGACTTATAACTTACAATTTTTCCTTTACCAATTTTGATTTTGTCTCTTGTAAGCATTCACTTGCAAACACTTGTCAAACCTGCTATGATACCAACTTGATCTAAAAAATCCTTAGATGCTTATTAATCTTTTAATATATAAGAAACATATACTTGACCTTCGAAATAAAATGATCGCTTGAATGCATGCAAATTATATGTGAAGTACTTATCTAACCAAATCCACTTTAATGATATAATGACTTGCAAATAATTGAACACAATAGAACAACAATAATGAAAACCACATACACAAGTTTGATAGCGAGTTCACTCAATTTGGGATACCTCTCTAAGTTCACTTCCAATAGAGACATTCTTTATTAATTCTCAAATTCTTGCATTTTACAATTACCTTTTTACATGTTGCTCAAATGCAGAAACAGAGTGCACCATTTGATTCCTTGCAAAAACTTGTGCAAAATGAGTAACAAATTCTAGAAATTCCATGAAGGGACTTCTTAGCATGATTTACAGTGTATCCTTAAGCCCTATCTACCCCCAAGAACGAATTATGAGACTAAAATATACATAAGAATAATGGGTGTAAAATCCTCGGGCCACGTGCCCATTAAATAGGGTGCCCCCTTAACCAATTTCCAAAACTGTTAGGTAGTATTAATTATAAATTAGGTGATTTATTATAACAAATTCCATATTTGGCACATTGGTTATCGATGGTATGCTAAATCATTGGCATAGTTGGCGGAGGTTATGGTAGGTCGGGATTCAAGTCTCATCGACCTCCGATTATTCCATTGGATTTTTTTATATTGTTTTATAACCATACATATACATATATAGTATGCAACCAGTCCATTTTAACTCTCGCGTAACTTTGGGTTTTGATCATATATACCTTGCATACAACCAAGGGTCAATGGATTAGGCCCTCGGCCCTTTTAAACTCTATTTAATACAATGTTCAATCTTAAATAATTTTTGCAATGTATAATGTTAAGTAACACTATGGTGGCACGATGGTAGTGGAGGATTTGTAGAAATTATGGAGGTCATGGGTTCGACCCATGTAGACTCTATAATTTTGATTTACAATAACCATTATTGGTCAATGGGAGGTCACCACATGGTGACCTCTCATTGGCCCATCATTTCCACATGTCATCATATTACTTGTCCACCTGGATGTACAGGCGACCTGTCACTTGTCAACTGGATGTGCCATGTCACCTGTATGATTCTGTGGTCATGTGCCACGTGCCACCCTTGTAGTGGTGACATGTGTCACCCTGATGACATCATCACCTGTTCCATGATGACCTCATCCTTTGACTTTGACCTTTGACTTTTTTCACATTTGACTCAAACCTTGACCACTTATAATGTTTGCATATGAACTCCGTTCAAGGTGAAATTTGCATCGTTGGAAAGCTAGCATCGGGATTTATGCATTGATGGTGTTTTCAAGAGAATTTGAGATGGTGGAAATTTGAGAATTTATTAACAATTCTGGATCTCTATGGATCTTTTGGATCCTCCTGGACCTCTATGAGCATTCCCAAATCATCAACGTATGCAACTTTCCCATCCCTCCAATCAGATGATGGAGATAAAGGGACATCAACAGTTGTGATCCATTTCAGCCCCCACAACTTTCCCAGTCAATAATGGATGGGGGATATGAAATACAGGTCTAGATGGTTTCTAGCATGCGTGAGGTGGAAATTGCTCATTAGGTCTAGGACCCCCCTCTAGTGGTTTCCAAAACCACTGAGGGACCCCCCAAAAACCACCTAACCTTTGGATCAGGTCTAACACCCCTTCCATCGTGGCTCCCACGTCACCTACCAACCTCACACTCCACCTTTGTGGAATGCCACAGTGGACTTGACATCATGGAATTCCACATCACCTGATAGTTGGCACTGACTTTATTGTACATAAATTCCCAAATTACCAAAAATTCAAAATTTCCCAAATACATCCATGTCTGATTCTGCAACTTCCTAAACATGATTAAATATGATATCCTTAGTCAAATTTCTCCTTGAATTCTCTCAATTAACTCCAACTAATTTCCCATTGACGATTCTGGGGATTAATGCCACCTAAATTCACTTAGAAATTGGGGATTTCTACCCAATTTCACCATGGTTGCTCTGTAATTATGAAATTTTGTCGATTCTATGCCTGGCCACACCTAGCATAGAGGTTAAAACTAAGATTTTCACTACAAGGAAAATACCTTTTAGCGGAGGTTATAGCATAGGTTTCTAGTGATACAAAATTGGAAAAATTGTCGAAAAAATCTCCGCTACAACATTTTTTATCAATAACGGATGTTTTTGCGGATATAATAACAGAAGTTGATTATAACTAAAAAAATCTGGGTGGCTGGAGGTGTTAGTGGATGTTTACAAATTGGTGTGTTTGTATAAGTTACAAGCACTGGTGCGTACATACACCTATAACACCTGTGTATTCCACTTAACTTCGAGCACTGGGGCAGTAAAATATGAAAGCACCATGGCAGTAAAATATTTAAGCAATAGGGTGTTTTTCTTATAAGCATCGGGGATTTAACATCAAACTGCACCAGGAGAGTTAAATATAATTAAGCATCGGGGATTTCTGCATAGAAAGTACCGATGTGTAATTAATAAGAAGGAACCAATGCTGTATAAAATAATATGCACTAGTGTGTTACAGGGAAAAATGCCCTTGTGCATTAAAAATCGAAATCATCGGTGATTTTCAATAACAAACAAGTCTCGGTGCTTATCAATAACACAATAACACTTGTGTGTATCAATAATACATATGCACCAGTGCTTTGCATAAGATTAATGCAATGATGGCCAAATTTTTAATACAATTTTGTGGTATTAAATTAATATTGAAACCAGTGCTAATTGATTACATAAAAGCACCAGTGCAAATTTCATATGAAACGCACCAATGAGTTTTAATATTAAACGCGTCGATAAGATTAATAATTAAAATACACCTAGAAACATCGACCTGTGATAGTGCAATTATTGTTATTTTTTTATTCCATTATTTATCAAAAAAATTACATATATCTTATATTTTGATTAGTGAATTTGGATATGATGTTTGGATTAATTTGTTATATCATCAAATTTTGCATCTCTTCATTATAATATTTAGTCATCCATATATTTAATCAACGATGTAACATCTCGCATTGACATTGGACAACACAATAGAATAAATTAAAACATATTTTATTATATGAATAAGAGGGTCTTTGTCATACAAAATGGGACACTTACCGGTAATCCCTTGTCTTTCAATTGGAACACTATGTCCATTACATTAAAAAGAAATGTCTGATTTTTACAAACAATTATTTCAAAAAAATACAATTGCAGCTTGCATTGATATCCAAATATATTGGTCATCATTCTTCACTGGAACTGTTGTTAGTGCTCGAGCTACTTCCATGCCTTGGGTTATTTTGTTGAATGTTTGGTTGATTGTCTCGATTGTTTTTTTTCTTCTTGAAGTTCTATCTACAAACATAAAAATAAATTCTAATGAGTCTATCTACATTGGTGAGAATAATGAAAATTGAAATAAATAATATACATGAATGTAAATTGAAAAGTGATGTACCTCTAAAGCAAGAAGTGACTCATGAATCATACACATATGTTCAAAATCAAATCCCATGCCTTATTTCAACAATTCTTCTGTTGTTTTAGTTCCATACTTTGTTTCCTGCAAGTTTTATACCTCATAATAAATCATAGATTTAATATAAAGTGTTATTTTGTTTCATTAATTATAAAATGATGGAAGTAAAAAAACATAGATTATACTTACAAATTCGACAATTAATTTTTTATATGCCAACATATACTCGCAACCCTTAAATAACTCAATGTCAATCAATTTTTCTAATGGCTCTTGTTTGTATGTTAGCATCTGTTTGATGAAATTCAAGGATGGTTGTTGTAAAACAACTTAAAATATACAAAAAACAAAAAAAACTTAAGTTGTTATAAGGAAATAACAATTAGTCACAAACTTTGCTATCAACCCTTTTCTTCCTTGTCATATAGTTTTATGTGCATAATGAGTTCCACTTTCTTTTCTTTTTTGTAAGAGAATATTTGAAAATTAATATTTAATGTATAATTAATTATTTGTACCTAATAGAAAAGTTCAATGATTACATGCATTTGAAGCACGTTGTTGTTAACTCCTCCTATGATGCAGTTATGTCCAATTCTTTGACCATCTCCTTCTACACTTTTTTGGACGTTCCTACTGACATATTTCAGATATCAGCTCGCTGGTCCTCTGGGATTTTCATAATTTTCCTGAAAAATAACATGACAATAAAGTATTTTTATATTGATATATGAAAACTAAATATCACAAAATTCATATATTAATAAATGAATACTTTATAT
>JZKD02S1797080.1:28175-42517 GCA_000966675.3 Picea glauca
TAGGTTTTTGGTCACCACCGATGCTCACGTAAAAGGAAGGGGATTAGAAAGAAAAGATAGGGCCTGCTGTGAAGTTTTTCTCAGGAAGGGAAAAGGCACCAAAGGGATGAGCGCGCAAAGGTTCTCTCTGTAACCGCTGGAAAAGACTGATTGTAACTGCTAGAAACAGAGTGATTTCATCTACAAGAGAATTTGAAGAGCTTCAGGGTGATCGCCAAAGGAGCTGAAGAGTCTCGAGGTAGCTACCAGTAGGATGAAGACTCATCATAGATAAAATTGACAAATGGAAAAGCGTCAAAGACTGTAACTGCCAGAGAAGCCAAAGCATCTCAGTATAACGACCACTGATGAAGAACAGACTCAGCATGATCGCCAGAGAGAATGAAGAGTTAGGTATATGATCTAGCAGAGGACTTGGCATGATAACTATACATAGAACATAGAAGAGATGGTTTCTTTTGTTGAGAGTTATTCATGCGGGTAGAACCATGCTGTGTGTAGCAGCTGAAATGCACAGAAGAGGTGTAGCGCATAGAATGGAAATAATACACAAAGCATAAAGCGTAGAAGAAAAACATAGAACGAAAATGTATATCTAAGAGAGGAAGAGAAAGACAAGGCACACAGTAGAGCAGAGTAGTGTAGAAAAACAATGATGAGACTAGTAAGCTTTTGACAAACACCGTATCACTGTAATAAGTTTCAGTAACAAAGTTTTTATAATCAGGGTGGTGGGGTGGTGCAAGGGAGAATTGTTGTTCTCTGTTATATAGGATTGTGCCTGTGTGACTAGAAGTTGGTGCTTCCATCCAGTTGGTGCTGGAACACTCATGGAGTTGGTGCTTCCTTCTAGTGGGTGCTAGAGAAACCAAAGAGTTGGTGCTCTCAGCAAGTTGTTGCTTGTAAAACAAAGGTTGTAGCCTCAAGAGGAGTTGGAGCTCATAAGAATGATAATGTACAAAAAATAAAGATACTTATCATATCAAGAATAAGAGGTTTTTCACTTTATGGGTTTCCTCAGGTAATATCTGTCTCTGTATATTTCATGTGTGTGATTGATGTTGAATATTCTATTTCTTACTTCCCTACATTATTGTGATCGTTATTGAGTGTTTTGTAAAGAGTTTAAAATGGGAATAATTGTTTAAGCACAATAACAATTGATTCACCCCCCCCTCTTAGTTGTCCAACAAATAAAGGTTTGAAATTTGTACCCAATATTATTCAATATCTTCTCTACAATTCCTCCAAGTTTCACTACTTGGAACATCCTAGAAAGTGAGTTATATCAAAAATGGAAAACCCTATTGAATTCAAGTTTATTCTGGAGAGCGGACTTGTAGAGCATGCCACACATGGAATATTTGACATATATATTTGAAGATCATAAAAAACATACCATGGAATGTATTCTATCCAATTCATTTGGTCTCACTGAAATTGGATCCTCTAAGAAGAGGTCATTATTGTTTTACCCGAAACACATGTTTGGGACGAGTTTTCCACATAGTGTATTTCAGAAAATACTTTGACCCAGATGATGAAATTTTTACCACATGTACCTTGAAATGTATTTTCAACCTCCTAGAGGTTTCACTATATGAATCATTATATAAAACAAGTTATATAAAAAATGGTAATATGACCTTTAAATAACATACCTTAGAACACATCATCACAAGACTTCATCCTCCCTTGGAATTTCACCCTTTTTTACTTCATCTTCCCTTTGAAATTCACCTCAGATTGCCTTGGTTACCTCAGATAACTATCACTTTATCACTTGGATATATATTCAATAAACTTGTGTGTACAAATGAGAGGCACTTGATGTGTATTTATATTTTTCCAAGTGACTTATTTACTTAACTTTAGGGCCGACTTGTAACTTATTGTTTACAATTGTTTTTCCATTTTTCCTATTTTTGGGGTCAATTAATAACTTCTTGTTGTAAAAAATTATTGGCTTCTTAACGATACTTCGGGGCTTCCATATTCGAGAGAGCATATCTCCTCAACCGTGAGGAACTACATGGCATACCACCTATCACCAAAACTAGCATGATGATGACTATCCATCCATGAGCGAGTTACCTTCATTTACTTCATCCTTCATGACCTAATTCCATGATCAAATATGGGATCCTTAACCAAACTTAGGGGTTTCTTGTAGACTTCTTCAAAGTGTCTTCCCGTGAGGGCCATTCTTATAGCTATGCCATAAGGGGAACACTTTGGAAACTTCTCCAAATACACCCATCACATCTGTTGACATCAACCACTCATCAATGAAAACTAAATAACCATCAATATCAACCACATCTTTAGGGATTTCAGACATCTCCAAGGATTGACATCAATCTCCAAGGGTTGACATCAATGACAACCAACGGTCCAAACCAACTGTCCAACAATCTCTCCCTTTGGCATTAATGGCAACACTGATGGAAACATTGATGCTCCAACAATCATGCTCCCCCTATGACCATTTATCCTCATCAATTTTTCTCACTCTGCCCCTTTGACATCAATGGAAAAGGGTCTCTCTCCTTGGGTTTGGTCTCCCTGTCTTCATGCATCTATTCTTTCTCTATATTTTCATGCCTTTTTTCTTTATCTTCTCTTTTTTCCATCATGGGAAAAAGTATAACTCCCCCTATCAGTATGTCTCCCCCTGTCTGTATGATAATGATCTTCCTTTCTGGATCTCTTTCTCTAATGATTTCTCTTCGCTTGACTTCTCTGCAAGATGTCATGTATCATGTAGATCAATGTAGGGCTACCTGTAAGTGTTTTTTTTCCTCTCTTATAGTGCTTGCTAATTGTCCATTGGTGCTTTCTCTTGTAATTCACTGACATATATAAAAAACATTCATTGCTTGATTTCTTTAGATGTTCACTTGACCAAACTTGATGATTCCAATTGTCAATCCATTGTTATGCATATTCTCTGACCCATGTATTCTATACATGTTTATCATCTCATGAATCAATATCTGTCCATATGTCATGACAAATTGTCCATAACTATGCTACTCCACTGTCCACAATGTTGATCCATATGTCATTGTACTATCATGAAGGCTTCTATGTTGCAATTGATCATCACATATTCCTATTCTTCAAATTGAATCAAATCTGTCCACTGGCCTTATCTATCTACAAACCATACTCTATATTTCTAGAAAAACCTATACTGAATATATCCAAGCATGAATGCATGAGTGGAATATTGCTTCTTAATCAATCAATCTGTCATTTTGTACTTCTTCCATCTAACCACTATGAATATATCTCTATAAATTATTCTCATTGCTCGAAGGATGGTTCTTTGATTTGTAGAGCTGCTACATAGAATTCCCCTGTTCAACATTCATAATGATGGGAGTCTCCAATCCGGATGGCTCATAACAATGGAGGAATCCACCATAACACGAAGTAATCTTCCTCTATATCTATAGAGTCATCATCTTCCTTAAATATGAATTCTTCCTTATTTCCTGTGGATTATTTATGATCTTGCACTACAATTCCTTAGAGTACAATGTCATGGGATTTTTGCTTCTCTTCTTTCTTGTACTACAGTGAATCTTGCAATCTCTAGGACCTGTTCTTTATTTACCTAATCTTCTTGTCTTTATTTTCTTCTCCAAACCTTCATGTATCTGACATCAATGTTTTCTTTCATGGAGGGATCTATCATGCTTCTGCAATTCTGATCTATGTGACCATAATTGTGGCATTTGTAACATTTAATGTTATTTGGGGCCACATAAGTATCACTTCTTCCATATGCTTTGCAATCTTCAACCTTATGTCCAAATTTAGTACAATTAAAACAATAACCATAAAAGAAATTTTGATACCTGGGAGTGAATGATATTTTTTGTGATGTAGTCCTTCTGAATTCATGCCTCGGTTGATCACATTATTCTCTTCTATTGATTCCATCATCAATATTGAATCTTCTTTATTGTCTAAATTTAGAGGGTCTTATTTGATATCCCTCTCTTCTGTAATATTCTTCTTGAGTCTTCTACACTTCTAGAATGTTGTTCTTTAGGGGATTTTATTTTTCCTTATTCATTATGCATACCTCTTTTACTGAATCGTGTAATCCTTCCAAGATAAAATACATTTCTATTTTGTTGTTTCTTTTCAATTCCTTCTTGGCTGAAATCTTCGGTTTCTTAGTAGTGGTATATCCTATAACAATTGATTTCCAAACATCATATCCATGTGCCTGTAAACATGTTTTCATTTTGATATTCCACATCCCATAGTTATGACTAATCAGACCATGAAACAATGGTATTCCATTATCTATATATGCACTATTCTTGATCTCCATGATGTACCTTCCAGTGGTTAAACTATTTCTTGAAGTAACCGACCGTGACACCAAATTTTGGAATACTAAGAGGGGGGTGAATCAGTATGAGCGCTTAACCACTTTTAACCACAATACATAAACTTCAACTTAATGAAAAGTATATCATCATTATATCATTGGAATATATCATCAATATATTATGACCATATAAGAATAAGAAACATCACATCAACAAAACCACATAAAGTACGCAATACACTAGAATTTATGTGGAAACCCAAACGAGAGAAAAATACAAAAGGATTTCTTATATATAAAAGAATACATTCATTGGAAGCACTAACTTCCCAATTCTCCAGCCGCAACTGGAAGGAGGCTACGACCCCATATTTATAGGCTCCAACCTGAAGGAGGCTACAACTCCCTAAATTCTCTAGCTCCAACCAAAAGGAGGCTACAACTCCCTGAATTCTCTAGCTCCAACCAAAAGGAGGCTGCAACCCCCTAATTCTGAGGCTCCATCTTGAACGCACCTCCAACTCCTTGATTCTCTAGCTCCAACCGGAAGGAGGCTACAACCCCTTGATTCTCAGGCTCCAACTTGAAGGAAGCTCCAAATCCCTGATTCTCCAGATCCAACCGGAAGGAGGCTACAAGCCCCTTTCCTTGCTCCATACTTCTACCCTGAAATATAAATGTATACCAACTGTCACTACCACAATAACTGTCACTATCACTGTCACTGCCATTGTCACATCATCCTATAACCTGTCAACCCATCACTATATCCAACCTATCACTGATCACCGATACTCAACCAAATCCTCTCACATGGGTCATATACAAAGGACACCTCTCAACTAGAAGTCCAACATCACCAACACATGCCTCTACCAAGCATGTATGAATATCACCAATATACCATCACAAGATATGTGTCTCAACGATGTACCAAAGAATGTACCAAACCCTCAATCTGTACCATACCAAGCATCAACCATGTACCACAACCTGTACCACAACAAGTGTATCAACCATGAACCAACACCCATGCCAAATCATGCATGGACCATGTACCATAACCTGTATCATATGCCTCAACCATCAACCATGTACATAAACACCATACCAAGTATCAATCCTGTACCATACCATGAATCAACCATGCACATCAACACTTGTACCATACCATGTACCAACAATGTATCTCAACCATATACCATATCACTCAATCATGCCATACACCATGTACCATAGGATATATAAAGAAAGTACCATCAATGGTGTACCTCAACAATGTACTAAGAAACCAAGACCATATACCAAGTATATGCCTCAACCATGCACCTAATATGTGTCTCAAGCATGTGCCAATGCCTCAACAATATACCAAAGACTTGCCTAAAAAATGTACCATAACATCATCAACATGTAACCCTTGAAACATGATATAAAATACATGTAACTCTGTAACAAACCTGGTGTATGTGATCACATACCTGCAGAACTTCCTCAACTTCAACAACACGAGAAGAACATCTTCATCAAACTTTACCTTTGTCTCGCGGAACTAGTTTTTGGATTAGTCATAAACCCTAACTTTCAACAAGAATAACTACATAAATGTAATGAACAAAGGTTTTAAACTTGTACCCAATATTATTTAATATCTTATATGCAATTCATCCAATTTTCACTGCTTGGAACATCCCATAAAAGGAGTTATAGCAAAAATGGTAGACCTTGTTGAATTCTGGTTTATTCTAGAGACCAAACTTGTAGAGCATGACATGCGCAGAATATTTGAAATATATATTTGAAACTCATACAAAACATATTGAGGATTGTACAATATCCAATGCATTTGGTCTCATTGAATTTTGATCCTCTATGAATAAGTCATTACTGGTTTACCCAGAACACTTGTTTGGGACTAGTTTCCAGACTAGCAAAACACCTTATTTTCCACAGAGTGTATTTCAGAAAATACTACGACCCATATGTTGAAATTTGTACCACAGGTACCTTGACATGTCTTCTCAATATCCTTTGAGTTTCAATATCTGAATCATTATATAAAACAAGTTATAGTGTTAATGGTAAGATGACCTTTAAATAACATACTTTAGAACACATCATCACAAGACATCATCCTCCCTTGGAATTTCTCCCTTATTTACTTCATCTTCCCTCTTAAATTCACCTCAGATATCCTTGGTTACCTCATATAACTATCAATTTGATCACTTGGACATATATTCAATAAACTTGTGTGTACAAATGAGAGGCTCTTGATGTGTATTTATACTTTTCCAAGTGACTTCTTTACTTAACTTTAGGGCTGACTTGTAACTTATTGTTTACAACTATTATACCCTTTTTCCTCATTTTGGGGTCAACTACTAACTTATTTTTGTAAACATTTATGGGATTATTAAACATACTTTGGGGCTTCTTAACCATACTTTGGGGTTTCCATATTCAAGAGAGAATATCTCCTAAACCATGAGGAACTACGTGGTGTACCACCTATCACCGAAAATAGAATGATGAGGACTATCCATCCATGAGTGAGTTACCTTAATTTACTCCATCGTTCATGACCTAATTCCATGATCAACTATGGGATCCTTAACCATACTTATGGTTTTGATGTATACTTATTCCAAGCGTCTTCCCGTGAGGGTCATGCTTAGAGCTACGACATAAGGTGACCACTTTGGAGACTTCTCCAAATACACCCATCACATCTGCTGACATTGTTATCCCCGATTTCTAGGGATAGCTAGGAGATCATGTCTCGAGGCCCATAGGTCTTAGACATGGAGTATCGAGAGCAGGATTGACCTGAGCATGGCCCTGGAGGGCCCATTCTTTTCTTCCTTCATCAGACTTGTCTTGTCAAGCAGCAACAACATCCATCACCTTCGGCTTGGACTTGTATAAGAGAAGACTCTTGCTCCATGAGGTAATTATTCCAGGTATCATGGTATGTGTCACTTTTGATCATTATAACCTTTAGATATATGCATATTGCTCCTTTTATTTCTGACAACTGCTTAGATCTTACATTAACCCACTTGACCATGGTTTGGGGGATTGACAGGGTGTCCTAGCAAGCCTGTACCCATAGGTTTTGGTTTGTCACCGGGGGGATTTCTGAAGATCCATCATCTGCTCCCATCATATCATCACTTTTACATCTTATCTCCCACTCATCTGTTCCATTCCCCTAGTTCGGACATTAGGATGATCTATTTGTGGGGTTGCACCTTATCTCATGGGAAGAAGGGGCTAAAGGCCCATAAGGTAAAAGTAGTTGGTAAAATATAAAATCCATAAAAATGAAACCTAGAGATGCCTCGCCCAGGGATCCCCGAGAAGGCAATAAAAAGCCTCTTAGTAAGAAATAAGAGGTACCCTAAGAAAAATAACAAAACAATACCTAGCCAAGAATATAGGGGGTCTCATCACGATCCAACCTATTATGTTCATGGGTACCTAACAGTATGAGATTGCCACTATCTGGTTGCCATGCCAAGGTAGTGACCTTTGGTTGCATGGCTAAGGGAAAGGGGGTCTCATCACGAGCTAGCCTTATCATCTCTGTGAAAGTGCTTGTGGGTAACACTGTCATCTCTAGTCACTGCGCCAAGGCAGTTTCCTCTAGTTAGTCCTTGAAATAAACTTGAAAAAAGAAAATAAAGAAAAGAAAAGAATAAAGGAAATAAAGGGCTTGGAAAGAATTGCATCCATGACGGGTACAACTCGCCTTCTACAAAGGAACCCACAGGTAATATCATGCATCACTGTCTTTCACTCTACCCATATGTCTAGACATGCCTTGACCACATCACCTCATTTTACATGGCTTGGATGATACCCCTTGGAGACTTTCCTTTCCTTATGGATACTAGCCCAATAGGGTATTTTGTCTTTTTCTCTGGCTCTGTATTGAGGGTCTTTGTAATATCTTTGATCTATTGAATGATATATCAGGGTTTTTATGCATATATTTGATAACATAAATGATGAAATGTGATTAAAATTTCTATGATCCCTGTGACTAATGATCCCATGGAGGGCAAAGTTTTTGATGTGCAAGACCATGCCTGATGGAAAGGTACCAGTTGGACTGGTACACATGGGGAGATGATTAGTTAGGACCTCCATGGGGCTGAAGAGCCCATCGGATGGTTGTTGGGACCCCATCAGGGGCAGAGATAGGACAGTGCTTGATTGAGATTTTGCACATGAGAAGAAGAAGGACGTTCCATCTGGGACACTTTGGCTGAGCCCATCCCAGGGGGGTTGCCACACTTCAGGTAAAACATTCCCCTCTAATGGCCGAGGACGTCACCTAGGAGCCAGTGACATCACCTTCAGTGTGTGGTAGTTTGACAGGGTAGATGGCACGTTTGGCAGGGTTTGGAGGCCCAAAGAGGGCCAACGTTTTGTCATTTGTGCTGGATTTTTCCCTAAAAAGGGCCAATGTCTCCCTCAGGAGGGCTTGACGTCTTTCTTATGCTCATTTAGGGCTTTAATTTAACAGTTTAATGTAAAAAAAATATGATTTTGGTTTGTAGCCTTGTCGGCTATTTTTAATGACCTAATTTTAATTATAGGTCATGATACACTATATATTGAGGATGTTTTTGCCTCATTTGAACATAACACACAACTCACTCTCTGGTGAGGTCTGATTTTTGCACCCTAGTTGGGTATTTGGTCTTTTAAAGTGAGGCACACTTGTTGATGGAAGGATTTTCTTAGCATATTTGGCATTTCTCTTGAAGGAAGGTTTACAACTAGGGTTTGCAATGCTATTCCTTCATGATGTGTAAGTGTATTTTCTGCAGAAATTCTTAATTGAATGGTTGTAGGTTTGTATTCTTGCATTTAATTATAAATTTGTTGATTTAAAACCCTAGGTGAAAAGCACACAAGTAGGTCCTTGTTTCATGTCCCCTTAGCGAGAAATATTCAGCCATTGAAAAAGGAAGGAAGAGCCTAGCCTTTGCTACACTCTCTTTACTTTTTCCCTTGTGCTAGCTGTGATTTTTAAAGGTTAAGAAGGAGGGGACATCCCAGGCCTAGGTCATCTACACCTAGGGCTGTCCATCTTCTAGGGTTCGGTGATAGAGCCTTGCCATTGCAACACTCTCCCTCACCTCATCCTCTTATTTTAACTTATCTTTTATGCTATCCGTTTTTCCAAGTTTGACCTAAGGAGGGAGGAAAGAGCACGAGGCCTTGCTTAAGCAACACTGGAGTGAGCCTCTTTCCCCTAGGGTTTTGATTCTAGGGCCCTACCATTGCATCACTCTAGAACCCTTCCCTCTTGTCCTTAGCCTTTATCCCTTCAAATATTGCATCCTCTCCTTAATTGACTCCATCTACCCCTAGGCACTGATCTTAGAGCCACAACGTTGAAGTCATAGTGCTCAAACAACCTCTCAAAACTTTTAAATTTGAAACCCTAACTAACTAGATAACCCTAACTACGTTGACGTCATACTTGGCTATTCCATCTTGATGCAACACCTTTTGATGATAAGCAATTAGATGATGGTTGAAAGCATTTATTGAGTAAAAGATTGGTTAGATACATTGTTAGCTACATCATCTCAATAATTATTGATGGATTGATATTTTCCATTACTATATTGATAAAACGTTGATCTCATTAATATCTGTTGTTTTACATTGCTTACATATTGATGTCAGATAGTTGCATGAAGTACTAACCCACTGAATTATAGCCCGCACATATATTGTTTTGCTATTGTCTTGTTCTGGGCATGTGTTCTCATTTGGGAATATACTTCTTTATTGGCTGATTAGCCGGAATGTCTGACCTTGATGGTAACCTGTGAGGAGGAACTGTTGCTTTGATCTTTATACTTTGGCCTCTTCAAAACCCTAGGTTACCGGGAACGTTTCCCCTGGGCTAACCTCCCTGAATAGAAAGAACCTCCCCATTGTGGTGACATTGGGTGGGGTAGGTTCCTGTTACGCTAGTTTGGCCTCTATCCTCTAGCCTTTTGACCTAGCTACAAACTGTGCGATAACATTTTGGCACCGTTGTCGGGGGACACTAAGTCATTTCTCCTCAAACGAAAAATATTTTCGGTAAGCATTTCCTCTAGAGTTTCATCTAACAAAGCTTACTTGGCGACTCCACTATGGTGTTTTCCCTTATCCTTTGATAGTTTCAGGCAAATTATCTGGTGACTCCACTAAAATTTTTCAGGGTGCCACCCTACTCTCAAAATCTGTGATATTTCCAAGTTATGGGACCATCGCACACTGGGAACAAATGTATCCGAGTATTTATTTCAGAAGTTTTCAAGGATACCCAAATTACTTTGATACAAAATGGGTAAACAACTCCCCAATGTTCTTGGGCCTCCCAACTCCTCACATCATAAACTTTTTGGAGTATTTGAGAAAGATAAGGCTGGGAGGAGAGGATGCTATTATAAAGTTGTTCTTACTCACTCTGCCATCCTACTTGCAAGATCGTTTTAAGGGTTGTTGCCAAGATAGAGACATATCATCTTTCATACACCTCGTCAGTAGGTTTGTTGATTTTACCAAACCACATTGCCAAACGTATGAATATGCCCTTCATGATCTCACAATAGCCTTGGAATGTGGGGGATTCACTACTGAGATTGTGGCAGATCTCAGAAATTCACATCGTGTTAAACATCAAGAATCCTTTGACGTGAAAGAAGAGATTCATGAAGAACGTTGTCAATACCTTGAAGAGGAGCAAGATTTCTCCCATGATTCAGCAGAATGCAACAAAGATGTAACTAGAGACGTGAATTATGGGGATGAAGCACCAGTAATCGCTCTTCAATCTGATGAGGCTCTCCAAGATCCTCTCCCTCCTACACAAGATGAAGAGAATGAGGTAAGTCATTTTCCTTTCTAGTCTTTTGATGATACCTTGTTCTATGACTCAGAGAGTGAAGAGGAAATAGAACCCTTGGACAAGCTTGATCCTCTATATCTCAAGGCTGAAGATGTGAAGGCAGATCTTCTAATCAATGAAGTTATTCGAACACTTGAAGCTCTTGCACAGGAAGGATTAAACAAGGTGAGTTACTTCCCTTTCCAAATTTTTAATGAGTCTCTATCTTATGATATGGAAAGTGAAGAAGTTTTGGATGTTTTAACCCCTTCATGTTATGATAAAGATAATGACTTTGTTGATAATTTTGATGAATTCATACATGTCGGGAAATGTGGATGGGATATGATTAGATATGATGGAAATCCCATGTACGACATTGATGATCCTTTCCAAAGTTTGCCTTTGCATTTACCACATGAGGTTACTAATAATTTTGACATTTGGCAACAAGGACCCGACCTTATTCAGACACCCAGGGATGACCTAATGCTATTTTTCTCCGATTAATTTTCAGTCATACCTTGAGGACTTTGATGACTATCCATTTGAGCACTTAGAATTATCCTATGAAGAAAGTTATCAACCAATGTTGTGCTCAGATGTTGATAAAAATGAGGAAGTTGCTTCCCTGAAGCAGGATACTTGTGATAAGATTTTCCACCCCCCGTTGATCACTTCACCTCCCTATGTCACTGAAGGTGTGGTTTGGAAACATGTCCCTTATCCCAAGTCTCCTGTGAGGCAAAACCTCATTCTGGATTTTAGGGGAAAGTTGAGTACCTCAAGAAGAAGCCTGTTATCACAGTTTTCCAACCTCCCCTTTAGGAATGGCCAGTCATCCTTTCAGTTTTTTCTAATCCCTCCTCGAGCCTCAAGTTGTGAAGACGTCCAAGGTAGCCAACATTTAGATTCTTCGAGTCAGTCTCCTGAACCTTGGACTTTTCATGATCCATTCCTGAGATGGATTGATCACTCTCCTGAGAATATGCTTTGGGATCACCTTTTCCCTCCCACCCGCCTCCATGAGTTAGATTTTGAGATTTCCGATGATATGATATATATTCTAACCCATGACATTTTTGTGCTTGATCTATCACTGTTTGGTTTATGATGAAGCACAAACACAGTTATCATGGGACATCTCTGGATTGGCTTTACTAGTTGTTTGACTACACCAACATCTAGCTAACAGGTAAGTATTTCACTTTGTATTTGCATTTATGATCGCTTTATATATATATATATATATATATATATATGTTGGGGTGGCATTACCGCCCCATTTTTTTTTACTGATGCCCCTATCGAGTTGAGCAGGTCTACAGGTTATGCCAAAGATGTTGAGGTTCTCATGCGCTCTACGGTGAGCACATGTCCCCGCGTTGGAGCCAGATGTTATCCTCGATTTCTAGGGATAACTAGGAGATCATGTCTCGAGGCCCACAGGTCCTAGACATGGAGTACCAAGAGCAGGATTGACCTGAGCATGGCCCTAGAGGGCCCATCCTTTTCTTCCTTCATCAGACTTGTCTTGTCAAGTAGCAGTAGCATCCATCACCTTCGGCTTGGACTTGTATCAGAGAAGACTCTTGATCCATGAGGTAATTAGTCCAGGTATCATGGTATGTGTCACTTTTTATCATTATAACCTTTAGATATATGCATATTTCTCCTTTTATTTCTGACAACTACTTGGATCTTACATTAACCCACTTGACCATGGTTTGGGGGATTGACAGGGTGTCCTAGAAAGCCTGTACCCATAGGTTTTGGTTTGCCACCGGGGGGATTTTGGAAGAGCCATCATCCACTCCCATCATATCATCACTTTTACATCTTATCTCCCACTCATGTGTCCCATTCCCCTAGTCTGGGCATTAGGATGATCTTTTTGTGGGGTTGCACCTTATCTCATGGGAAGAAAGGGCTAAAGGCCCAGAAGGTAAAAGAATCTGGTAAAAGATGAAATCCATAAAAATGAAACCTAGAGATGCCTCGCCCAGGGATCCCCGAGAAGGCAATAAAAAGCCTCTCAGTAAGAAATAAGAGGGACCCTAAGAAAAATAAAAAAACAAGACCTAGCCAAGAGGATAGGGGTTCTCATCACGATCCATCCTATTATGTTCATGGGTACCTAACAGTATGACATTGCCACTATCTGGTTACCATGCCAGGGCAGTGACCTTTGGTTGCATGGCCAAGGGAAAGGGGGTCTCATCACGAGCTAGCCTTATCATCTCTATGAAATTTCTTGTGGGTAACACTGTCAGCTCAGGTCACCATGCCAAGGCAGTGTCCTCTAGTTAGTCCTTGAAATAAACAAGAAAAAAACAAATAAAGAAAAGAAAATAATAAAGGCGATAAAGGGCTTGGAAAGAATTACATCCATGACGGGTACAACTCGCCTTCTACAAAGGCACCCACAGGTAATATCATGCATCCCTGTCTTTCACTCTACCTGTATGTCTGGACATCCCTTGACCACATCACCTCATTTTACATGGCTTGGATGATACCCCTTGGAGACTTTCCTTTCCTTATGGATACTAGCCCAATAGGGTATTTTGTCTTTTTCTCTAGCTCTGCATTGAGGGTCTTTGTAATATCTTTGAGATATTAAATGATATATCAGGGTTTTTATGCATATGTTTGATAACATAAATGATGAAATGTGATTAACATTGCTATGATCCCTGTGACTAATGAGCCCATGGAGGGAGAAGTTTTTGATGTGCAGGACCATGCCTAATGGACAAGTACCAGTTGGACCAGTACACATGGGGAGATGATTAGTTCATACCTCCATGGGGATGAAGAGCCCATCGGATGGTTGCTGGGACCCCATCAGGGGTAGACACAGGACAGTGATTGATTGAGATTTTTCACCTAAGAAGAAGAAGGATGTTCCATACGAGACACTTTAGCTAAGCCCAGCCCAGGGGGGTTGACACACTTCAGGTGGAACGTTCCTCTCTGATGTCCCAGGACGTCACCTAGGAGCCATTGACATCACCTTCAGTGTGTGACAGTTTGACAGGGAAGCTGGCACGTGTGGCAGGGTTTGGAGGCCCAAAGAGGGCCAAC
>JZKD02S1797080.1:48498-60537 GCA_000966675.3 Picea glauca
CTACCTTGTAGCTTCTTGTTCCCTTCTTGACATCGCCATAGGTGTCCTTGATCTTCTGTGCTAGTGCGTGATCTGCGACTTTTCCTGGATAAAAGTCCTACGGGTTAGGTCCTTTCATACTCAGGCATGTGATCCTGTGGATCAATGTTGGTTCAATTGTAATGTAGTGGTCTAGCCATAAGTAGCCACCATGGTAACACGACAGTAGTAGCTTGACACATGCATTGACTTCCTGGTGTTGTCTGAAGAATGGGATCTTCATAACATTCAACAGGGTGGACTGCACGAGGTTCATTGTCCATGACTGGGGGATGATATTCGAGTTCTTCCCTTTAGTTTGGTTAGGTACTTGTATGGGGTGAGCATACCATAGATCTTGCGATCTCTGAGGTTGAAGTCACTGAACTTCAATGCTATGATCTTATCTTGCTCTATCTGAACTGCACGTATCCCCTTCAAGAGGTACACAGTAACTATGGTGTACTCAAAATCGCGTAGTACATTATCACGATTCACTATGCTAGCCAGAGGTGGAATGTAATTGGGAAATATGGTTGGAATGCATTTTTCATTTGCGAGGTTGTCTTTATGCTTGGTTCTCTTTTTTGTTGATGGACGGGATGGTCTGGCTCCGTGAGCAGTCAACAGAGAGGCTTGCAGTCCTCTCGTCGATGATGCTTGTACACCCGTAGACATCAACATGACTCTTTCAGTCATGAGGTCAATCAGAACTTCTTTGGAAACTCTCTCTTTAGCGCTAAACTCATCCGACATACATGCTCAGGGTTGGAAATCTTCGGGTTCGAGGAGTAATTTAGGCACTGCAATAGATAGAGGGAAATGGAGCAATGGTCATTGTGTAAAATCAACGATTTCATGGACTCATATTCACAGTTATAAAATGTGTTCTCGGTGCACGGTGAAACGGGATAAATAAATAACTTGGTAACGAATCTCTTGCAACAGGCGAGAAGCCTTCATTAACTTTGTTCTGTCCATTACGGTGTGATCCAACGGTCTTTCTGCCCGTTCGGTGGGTCAGTCAAATGGTTATATTGGTCCCAACGACTATATCGCTTCACCATAGAGAAGTTCCATTTGACGATGTTCTGTTATCCCGACAAAGCTCCAATTTTGCAAATTTTCCTTTTGCGAAGTTCCCTCTGGAACCTTCTGCAAATTGTCTACATTAGCTCTCTTCTTACTTAGCTTTCTAGCCTTCTTCCTAGTGAGCTTCATCTTGGTATGCATTTTTCCATTTTGATTCTTATCTTCTTTTGGCATAGTTACTTCACGTTGTTGATATTCTTTCCTAAGATTTGAGGGTGATCCTTCTTCTTTATCTGGAATAGGCACTTCAATATTCTATGGGTATTCTAGTGTTCTTACAACTTCGACATCCAAGTCTCTAGTGTTAAATAACTTCAATCTGTTCTTTTGTTCTGCAATCAAGTGTGCGATCCTTCTAGTCATGAATTCTTTTAACTCTTGCTTCTGCTATTCTAAAACTTCCTCTTCTTATTTCCTTCTGGCCTGATCTATTTTAATCCAAGGTTTTCCGAGCAACATGGTAAATGGGGCATTGTTCTCAATAAATTTAGTAATCTTAAAATCTTCCACTGTCAAAGTTCCATTGGCATTCATAGATATCTGGGTGAGATTTCCACATAGGTTTATCATCTTTCCTTTGAATAGTCCTATTCCTCCTAATGAAGGAATCATAGTAGGCCTCCCTATAACTTCCCAAGTTCTCTCTGTCATGATATTCACCTATGTTTCCTCATCTAGAACACAGTCAATGTCGAAGTCTCCTATTCTTGCTTCAAGGAATTCTTTTTCTTTGAAGATCTCTGATAAATTGATATGTCAGTGATCATTCAGGGTTTCTTTCATATGTAGCAATACTTTTTCTAATTCTTTCTGGGGTTCTACCATACTCTCAGTTTCTGGATCTGCCTTAGGGTTTTCTTGTCTCATGTTCATTTATTCAAGCTTAGAAATCATTCTAGGGCAACCCAATACTTCATGGTACATAGCTTTGCAACATAGACAATTAGGTCTTTTCCCAGGGCATTCCTTAGCAAGATGTCCTGGTTTTCTACAACTGTAATAGAGGGTCAATCCTTTATTTCTTTTAAATTATTCCCAACTCTTTCTATACTGCATGCTAGGGTGATAGTATCTAACCTGCAAACATTTATTTCTAGGATCCTGCATCCACTTGTTAGTCCAAACATTCTTTCTATGCATAGGTATAACATATTTTTCACTATTCTTATCAGATCTACTCATGTCAAATCTTCTTTCATCTATTAATGCCCTAGTTTTCAAGATAGGACATAATCTATCAAACATACCTAGATCCATATTGTTGAAAAAAAAATTCCACTTATCTTACTTCTTTAGAGCACAAAGATTCAAATCTAGAACTTTTCAATATTATTACCTTTATCAAAGCACAGAGCTTGCAGATCTTACCTCTTTTAATAAAAAAATTCTCACTTTTACCTTTCTCAAGCCACAAAGCTTTCAGATCTTACCTCTTTTCTTCAGATCAGACTTCTTTTCCTTAGCACAAAGCTTGTCAAACTAAGTAGAGTATTGCACACTAGAGTGACAGATCTATGCACAGAGCTTTCACAATTTCAGGTTAGATCTTTGCACAAAGCTTATTCTTCCTTAGTTCCCAACAATCATAGTTTCAGGTCCCGACAACAAAACCATTTGTTGGCATAGGGGCAGACCCAGGGTTCAATGTTATAACAACGCACCAACAAAACCCTAACTACCGACCCTTTCGACAACACCTGTGAAGTAGATGATGTCTCACCAGAGGTAGAGGCAGGGGTGGTTGCAGGACTCAAGTGTCTGCAACCTTATCTGGGACACAGATCTATGATTGTAATACTTAATAGAGCACTTAGCACCGATAGTGCATCAATATTTAACCACTATCTACTGCGTAGATGAAACAGAGCATCGCATCATTCACTCATATCTGATGTATCTAAGCACTTATCATAAAGAGGTAGATTAAATCTAGCAGATTCAAGAACTAAGCATATTCACATGGGTCAGATATACATTCATATAAATCATTAGCACAAAGCATAAACAGATCTATCTATATATATCAAAGGAATTAGAAAATAAAGGCATAAACACATCAACACGTGGCACAAAGTATAATAACACAGTATTTACGTGGTTTACCCCCACCTTGAGGCTACGTCCACCAACTCTTCTTCTTTATTAGCTTCTTCAATAGGTTACATGCACAGAGCCTCGAAACCCTACTCTACAAAGGACAGGAGATCTGTGCATCTCGCTAGATCCTCCTCCCCCGAGTAGATCTAAGAACACAACCTTCCGCAGCCTCTTACAATGACTTTCATTTATCTCTGCAAGTCTCATATAATATGGACACAGTACTTACAATCCTTCAATCACATAAATCTAGGACTTAGCCAACTGCCTTTCGTTCTCACTACATCACCTTAGCATCTATTTATACTTTACAAAAATATGCCTAAAC
This sequence comes from Picea glauca, assembly GCA_000966675.3. Lineage (NCBI taxonomy): Eukaryota > Viridiplantae > Streptophyta > Pinopsida > Pinales > Pinaceae > Picea > Picea glauca. The sequence continues at coordinate 52,034 of JZKD02S1797080.1, forward strand.
ATGGGTAAACCCTTGGGCCGACATCCCATACCCGTTACATAATCCCAATTCCCAAATAGGACCCAAAAAGGGGCTGAGATCCCATGATCTATGCTTCATCTTGTGCTCTGTCTTTGACAGGCTATCAAAGTCCCAAAATAGGTCAAACTTGACCAAGGATCTCCCAAAACTTGGTCAAGGGCCAATAGTATAATATATGAATGTTGAGTTCATGTTACCGACCACCTTGAAGCTATACTTTGGCACTTGGGTTTTAGAAATATGTATGGTTTTTATTATTGATTTGTTTTGAATGTGGTTGTAATTGAGGTTGGAATAACGATGCTTGATGCGAAACCTTGGGTTGTCACTTGGGATGAAAGTTAATGCAATAGAGACATGGTTATATGTCATGTGATTTATTGTGTATTTGTCAACCCTTTTGATATGTGATTTGTCAATGGTGGAAATTGGAATCTAAGGTGGATTAAAGAGTTAATGTGGTTTTAATATTTAAGAACGTGATGCCACCATGCATTCAATGCACAGGACACAGGTATTCACTCATGAAGTTATACCTCCTTTGTGCTCAGGTTTTGGAATTTCATTTTGGTTTCGAGTTGTTATAAGTTGCTAGAGTGACACTCTTATTCCAAAGATAGGCCATGGTTGTTTTGGTAACTGTGGGACTGGTTTTTCGGAGGTATTCAAAGAACTAAGAAAAGGTATGGTACTCTAGCTTGTATCCATTAGACACATATTCTTTTTGTAGTGATATTTTTTGGAACAGATCTGCTTGACTGGTTAATCGAGTGTGCTTTGTCTTGTCTTCTTCTTGATTGGGTTGGGAAACTTTTGAAGGAACTATTTATATTTCATGGCTTTTTGTTGATTAAAATTGTTCTGGTATAAAATCCTTGTTTCAAATTTCAAATATTCTCAATCCAACTTTGGGATCTTTGTGTATTTTGTTTCTAGTTGGCTCTCATATAGTACTATTGCATTCTAAAAGAAACTTGCATTTATTTTTTTGTAGCTAAGTGAAGGTGAGAAAAGTTTAGGTTTGTATTGGTTATTGGTTTTGTTTTACGGGTTTCAAACCCATATCCTTAAAATAATAAATACCATGTTGTACCCACACTCGAACCTGCATGACTCGAGCGATGGATTTTTAAGGAAACTCAAGTGTTATTTTCATGATAAACCTTATCTTTGGTTCAAGCCAATATATGAATGTTGGTTACATTTTTGGTTTTTGTATTTCCTAACCCTATATTGAAATTCATGTACATGTTGTTCGCAGACCAACCCAAGCTTATTAAATCTTTATAATGTGAACTTGTTCGACCCAGTTCTTTCCTTCTATTGTACAGAAAAGGTTGAGTATGAAGTTGCATTCTTATTATGGCCAATGTTAATATCAGTATAATGTTCCCTAAAGAGATGATACCATAGCTCTACAATTGTCGATGGTTATATGTCGCCAAGGTTGTATGGATGATGTTGTTTCCCAATTTCAAATCTTGGTGATTATGATGGAATTTTGGGGTCATTTTCCTGGAAATTTCGATGGACCAGGTTCAAAATATTACACAGAAATTATAAAATCTTTGCATCAGGTTTTCAAACATAGGTTATACAGGTTTGGTTGAAATAAGTGTTTTGTTTGACTTGTGTGTGTTATTTTTTACAAAAATTGTTTGAAGTGATTGAAACTTCCAAATTGTTTGGTTATTGGTTTCTCGACATGTTGATTTCAAATAAAGATTTAAATATCATCGAGTCATAAAGGAATTAAAGATATTTATATTTTTACATAGGACCAAATCCCTCATGTTTTGATTTTCCATACGTCATTCCTTAATTCCTAAAACCATATATCATTTAATTCTCATCTCCTCTTCCCCATGTTGTATAAATAAAAGTGATTTTCTTATGAAGAATATTGTTGCTAACAGTTTGACAAGAAACATACGTATTTTGACTATTGTATTTATGGTTAAGATAAAAACTGAAAAATCATACATTATTGAATGATTATTCTTTCATTATGACCTTTGACTACATAATTTTACTAAACATCCAAGAACAAATATACGATGACAAAAGATAATGGGCATTGAAAGAGGGTCACAAATTTTGGAAATGATTGATTTCTCGTTGTTTCAGGACCAATCCCTTCATATTTTAACTTTACATAAATTACTCCCAACTTCCCAAAAACATGTTTCATTTTAGGTTAATATTCTTTCCCCCCTTGATACATAAGAAAATTCAACAATTTCATTTTGAAGCATGGATAACAGATATACTAACAGTCAACATAAATGGTACTTAACATGGCAAGTGTGAAGGATTATTGACAGACATTGGATATGATATTCAAATAATGGTTAATGTTTGATAACTAATTTATTTAACTAAGAACATGTACAATTCTTCCTTATCATTGGTTTTCACTTTCCATAGATTAAAAATCCTTTCATATTCCCAATTACATTATAAATCCCATGTTCTTGAGTAAATATTAGTTGCATGATTTGTGAAATATGGAAATTGTCTCAAGGCAAGAAGAAAACATTTGATTTTGGGTTATTCTTTGCTTTTATCTTTAGTTGATTGCATGCTTGGTTGTTGATTGAGTCAGAGCCATTTCTAAAATTATGTTAAATGAAAATTTGTGTTTAATGTTTTACTTTATATTGTATTCCTACTTTTATCTAGTCTTCATGTTAATAGATGACGTTTTTCAGTCAGATTAACAACATAGATAACATAGGAAGCAAAGGAAAATGGAATAGAGGGAAAAAAGATGGCTAGATTAGGGGAAAAACAAGAGACTTAGATTCTCTGTTCACTTTGATGATGATTCCGAGGAATTCAATCAACTCCTCCAAACTGGTCTTATCAAACTTGTAGGCCAAGGATATTTTAATCCCCCTCCACCACCTGTAAGACCTCTATTGCGACCCCATCCTAGAATTTTTGGCATACTTGTACAACCACATGTGTCTTTACATCCAGAGAATCCAGTCAATGATGGATGGAATGAAGTTGTTCATGATCCCCAACCACATCACCATGGGTGGACCACTTTATCTCTGACACTACTTACACCTCCTCCCAAAGAGCCTCCTTGATATATTGTTTCTATAGATTCACATGCAATGTCTGCTCAACAACTCAATAAAAACAAAGCTTCATCTCATGAACCTAAACCTAACAAAGGGAAACAAGTTTCCATGTCACCTAGTTCTGATTCATCTTCCGACATTGTTACCTCAAATTCCATAAGAATATGAGCCTAAGAATATGACCTTTCGTGATAAGAATCTTGAAGCATAATCAAACTTTTTAATATTAATTTATGATGATGTTATGATAGCTTACTGATGATAGACTTGCACTTATGATAGCTTATTTTTTCATATATATATTTGCATGGTTAGAATATTTATGGGAGTCACAAGTGTTTTTATGGCATTATTATTTATTTTGGGGGATGATGGATGTGGATTTACTTTATGGGTGGTATGCATATTGCAAATATGGAGATACAAGGGGATATTTTCAAATTAAACAATAAGTTGTTTATGGGGTTTCCACCTGTTTGTTAGTATTTATTAAAAAATACCAATTATGATTATTTATTAAAATCTATTCCACTTAACTAAAATTAGTTAAATACTTAGCTAAAGGTAGTTTAACTGATCAAAACTACTTTTGAGGAGTAAAATAAGAACTTGTGAATGGACAAAGGAGGAGAAAATAGAGAAGCACAAATCTAATAATATTTCTCTTGTTCTAGAATGAGATTACATTCATTTTGATTCACTTATGAATTACTTAAAGGATAAATCTTCTTGTTGATATCAGGGTTTTACTGAAGGTGGAAATAAGAAGGACTAAGAAGCATAAATTATTGACATTCTTACAAAGGTCAATCATTTGTTTTGATAGTCTGTTGATTCTTGTTTGACTTTTGAATTAATTTTCAATACCGATTATAATTGTTTTGCATAGTCAAGACAATGACATATTTGTGGCTTGTTGATCTAGTTTTATAGTCTTGGTCTTTAATTAGAAGACACCAATAGTATATGTGTGATGTAATATTCCACCTCTAACTTATAAGTCTTACTTTGGTCCTTACCCATGTAGGGGTATGAAGAGAAAGTATTTGGCTATAATTTAGGATTTAATTAATAAAAATCTTTGATGTTTTTTTATCTCACTTTTGTACTTTATGTGTAATGATTATTTCAGATTTGTTTTTTGATCTATTTCCTAATATGACATAAATATTTCAGTTACAAACAATTTTTTTTTCTTTGATAAAAAAAAAATAAAAAATAAAAGCAATATTAGCCCCAAGTACATATTGCTTGAGGTCTAATTGATATTTTTGTAAAGGATATAAACATAGGGTAATAATCCTGCCTATCTTTCCTTAGCCTAACAAGATTAAAAAATGTTGTTATAAGGATATCCATTCCTTTTCATCAACATTTATTTGGCGACCATAGTGGGGAATTATTTCACAATTTTTTGGTATCTGTATTATATTTTATGTATTTAGTTTCCTCCTTTTATTTATGATTTCATGACTTTTCCTGTCGTACGACAACCTAATATTGGATATGGTTTAGATGATCAGACTAGTATTTCTTTGACTTTGTTTAATCTGATTTTAAAAATTGGTCACAACCGTGAAGAACTTCATCGTTCTTGGAAGGTCATTGCTAGAGACGTAAGAATTTGTAAACAGTGGGAAGCCCAACAAAGGAAATCCTGAAATCAACCACCTTAGTAAGAGGAATACATATGTCCTCTATGTCTTGTTCTTCTCGAAGAATAATAGGTTTATGTCTTGAGTTGAATCCTTTATTTGAATTTGCAGGAAAAAGAAAAATTGTTTTAAAAAACCAACAACCTAAGCTCCAAAGATCTTTATCTGACTCTTTCAGTTCATCAATATCCTTAAATATTATCTCGTTCAACATGACATCTTCTAGTTCTTATGGTACTAGTTCATCTACCTCGTCACAAAGTTATTCCTCATCAATGATTGGAAATTTCTTCAGTCATCACATCCCGGTTCAATCCATGACAAATCCTACCAAGGTGATTAATAAATTTGGTTTACTTCAATTCGAAGAAGATGCAACCACTACACCGTGGGATGTATATTCACCCTTGAATCTTGCTGCAACTGCAAATCCCCTTCATAAATTCAAGGATCATCTACCTAAATTATCAGGAAATGGAACCATTTCTATTAAATACCGTTTAATTGCATTTTCTAATGCATGTCATAACATAGGTGTGAATGATAATGACACTTGCATACACTTATTTGTCAACTCTTTAGAAGGAAAATCGGGTACATATTTCTTCGAATTACCTCCTAAAATATTTTCCACTTGGGATGAATTAACCTACTTGTTTAAGTCAACTTATGGGCAGTCTATAAACCCAATAGATATATTACAGGAATATAACAACATTGTTTATAATAATGGTGAAACAATCAAGTCCTTCAATATCCGCTCCACCAAATTATACAATCAAATCCCTTAGTTAATCTGACCTCATAACCAAGTTTCTTTTATTCAGTACTATAATGCATTTTTCCTTTCTTGTCGTCAAATATTAGAAGAGAAGAATGTAACCAATTTGGGGTCTGCACTTCAAACTTGTTTAGAGTATCAAGAACAATAGGAAACAATGGGTCTTCCCAAGAAATATTTTGTAAAGTAGGCTGATATGTCTACAATTTTGAAGCTTGTCCAAGATATGAGCAATCAAATTATTTCTTATGAGAGGAAAGGTGTCACCTCAACTTCATCTCATGCTAAGTCTTCTTCTCAAGCTATTTTGATAAATCAACCAACCAATTTTTCATTTTATAATCAACTCGTTATCCCCAATTTCTAGGGATAACTAAGGTGATGATGTCTCAAGGCCCTTAGGTTGTAGACATGGAGTAATGAGAGATAAATGACCGAAAACATCCACATGCACAGAAATAAAGCCACTTCACCACCACAAATCCTTAGTTCATCGTGATGATAGTCACCACATCAACTTGCTTCCATAAAACAATGGGTCTTGCTCCATGAGGTACAAGTCAGGTCTTGTGGTAAGTGTTGCTTTAATACTTGAGGCATTTGAGTATGTTGCATTTAAATATGCTTTTGATTATAGAATGTCTACTTGGAAATTATGCTCTTTTCCCTATTTCACCTTGGTGGTTGACATTGTTCCCTAGTGGGTGGTCACCCTTGGGGATGGGTTTTATATTGGGAGGTCTCTTTTATGAGTCATCATGACATTCCTAATCATACTTATCATTTTTCAGAATTCATCCTTTTTGTCTCCTTATATTTTGGGATTTTCGGGTGTATTTACCCAAGAAGGCATTGTGCCTCATTCATGGGAAGAAGGGGTTGAAGGCCCAGAGGGAATGTGCCTGGAAAAAGATAAAATCCAAAACTATAAAATTCCAGATGCTCACCCAAGCATGTCTTGAGAATGATGAAACATCTCTCCTAAAAAATCAAAGACCTGCATGAAACAATTTCATATTATATAAACATCCCACTTGTTGAGGGATCTGCACAAGTGCATCAAAAACTTTGCATTACCCCTATGGCACTCTGTACCTCTCCCTTCAAGTGACATTGTGGTACTTCCTTCCAAGTTTTATGTTACCCATTTGGAGTACCCAATTGTCTTGGAATTTAATAAATGAATGGAAAATAAATGAGCTTGGAAAAAGGATGCATTGAAAATGAAGGTGCAACACACCCTCTACAAAGGCACCCAAAAATGAGACAATATGAACCCTTGTATGTCACGAAACCCATACCCAAAAGTATTAGCCCCATCCACTTCATCTTCTCCACATTACTTAGAGAGGGGTCCACCTAGGAAACACTCCTTGATTTAAGGAATGACTCACCCAATAGGTCACCTTGACAACCCTCCCATACCTAAACTTGGAAAATTGCATATGGTTTTTGAGAACTTGTTTACATGTTTATATGGATCTTGTATTAAATGTGATTTTAATTGTCATGATACATTTGAATTGATGCCCTTGGAGGGAACAATCATTTGTCTTTGTAGGACCTTGTCTGATGGACGTTTTGAAGGAACAAGCCTATCCTGGGCCTTCATTGGGGAAGGAAGCCCATGGTTTGGATCCCATGAAACATAATTTGGGGGAAATACATAGGTTGGACGTTTCCTTTCGAGGAAAAAGAGAAAACCTTGGATATTTCACCTAGCCCTATCTATCCCAACGACTTGCCTTTGGAGGCCTTACACCACACTTTTGGGGCTTGACGTCTTGACTAGGGCTAGGGTTTAGTGGTGATGATGATGATTTGATGGAAACTTGACACCTTGTGATGAGGAGGATCCCTTTCACCATGGATAATACCCTATAACATGGAGGGAAGGCCTTAGGAGGGCCAACGACTTCCTGTCATTGCTCAACGCCTTGCTAAATGTGCCAAGATGTCACCCTAGAAAGGGTTGATGTCACCCTTAGGGTTTCTTTTTGTTCAAATTTTAAAGTTAAAATCAAAAAACTTTGTAAAGGGGAAAAATAAAGGGGGATGCCCCCCTTTTTTTGTGGTTTACCCTAACTAAATGTGGACAAACACTTTTTATAGGTTTTGTATAAAGAATGATCAAATTCATTTCATTTTGAACATATCTCTCTTATTAGAGAAGCACACTTGGATGAAATTTGCTTCCTACTTGAGAATTTTGGACTATCTCTCTCTTTTGCAACATTTTTGGATGATTATTATGGAATATTGTGGAGCTAAGGTGGTGCACACCTCTTGGAGGCTTGTTCTATTGCATGTTGATGGAATTATATTGGTAAACTAGGGTTTGGTCTTGCTATATTATCAAATTGGTAAGGAAATTTATGCACTTTGTTGGTGTTTTCTTCTTGTTTCATGATACACTTGTCTAAAACCCTTGGAGGAGTACAATTTCATACACTCTCCACCAAGGTCCATTTTATTTGCAATTTGATAATTCATTTTTACAAGTTTGCTAGGAGGAGTAAAAGGGATTACATGCTCCTAGATTTACCTTTGTTGGATTTGCATGCTCTAGGGAGTAAAAGGGCTTACACCCATAGAGATATTGTGGATCGAACTCTTATAACTAAGAGTCCATTTGCCCAATATATTCAAAGCAATAATCTGAAAATTGCATTGGATAACATGTTTTGTTGAGATATTTCAATTGTCTAAAGTGGAATCAAATTTACATGATTTAGGCTTTCTTGAGCCACTAGGGCGTCTATCTTGGCCAAGTACATCTTATTTCTTTTATAAATTTATGCTACAAACATTATTGTTGCAACAAATGCATTTAAAACTGTTTTTTCTTACTTACTTTTCAACCATCAGAATTTGCTAGAAAGCTGCCATAATTATCTACTAATCATTGTGAATAATTTGTGTGGTTGACTTGTGATTTTTGTTGGTTTAATATTT
>JZKD02S1797080.1:82715-99268 GCA_000966675.3 Picea glauca
TGGGTGGTTCTATGAAAGGTCATCTTCCATTCCCTCCATACTTACCACTTTCCATCATTACTCCTCTTAGTCCCCCCCCTACCTTTGTTCGGGCATTGGGTTTTCCACACTAGGAAGGGTTGTACCTTGCCTTGTGGGAAGAAGGGGCTAAAGGCCTAGAGGTTAAAGGTAGCTCGAAAGAGTTAATCTCCAAAATGAAACCTTTGATATGCTTCACCCAGGGATTCTCAACAAAGCAATAAAAGGATTCTCAGTAAGAAAAGGGAACCCGTAAGATAAATAAACACTCAAGGTATTAATTGGTGGATATGAGGTATCATCATGAGTCGTCCTATTAGGACCATGGGCATGTAGTGGTATGACACTACCATCTATCTGGTCACCAAAACATGGTAGTGGATCTTGGTGGCATAGCCAAGATAAAGGGGCTCTCATCACGAGCCAACCTTCTCTTCTCTGTGAAATGCTTGTGGGTAACACTGTCACCTCTAGTCACCAAGCCAAGACAATGTCCCTCATCTCTTCCGTTGAAGCACAAAATAAAAAGTAATAAGAATAATACTAAAAGACATTGAATGGGATAGGAAACAATGGCATCCATGATAAGGTGCATCTCTCCCTCTATAGAGGCATCCACATGTAATACCTACATTTCCCTATTATCATTGCACTTTATGCACAAACACTTCCCATGTCACCTCACACACACTTACGTGACCTAGATTGGCTCTCACCTAGGAAACACCTCGAACTTAAGGAGGATTAGCCCAATATAACATCCTGAGACCCTCTCCAAATCTGAGTTGTTAAATTGCATAACATCTTTGAGAATTTGTCTGGGTAAAGGGGGGTTTGATGCACATGTTTGCGTAATTTTATTATTAGATGTGATTGACAATTCTATGATCCCTGTGACTTATGAACCCCTGGAGGGAGTACTTGTTATTGTTGTAGGAATTTTCTCAGTGGACAGGTACATATGGGGGAATGATTAGCTCGAACCTCCATGGCGCTGAAATCCCACAGATGGATGTTATGATCCCACCAGGGGCAGAGAGACACTGAAGGATTTCACCAGGAAGAAAGAAGGATGTTTCCCCTGAGACACTCTAGTAGGCCTAGAACCAGGGGGGTCTTTCCTTTCCATCAGGACATTGACCCTTGAGATCCTATGATGTCATCATTTTGGCCCTATATGTCATCCAATCAAGGTTTGCAGTTATGAAAACAGTTGTGTGCTAGTTGGCACGTGTGGCAGCATTCAGGGCCTTTGGAGGCCAAACATTCTACATTTGAGGCCTAACATTCCACCCTAGGGGGTTAACGTCACCCTAGAAGGGCATGACATCACCCTTGTAGATGAAATTAGGGTTTAATTAATGTCAATTATGTAAAAACTGAATTTTAAATGTAATTTGGCCATGCCATCCTTTTATGACCTAATTTTAATTAAAGGTCATTGATATTGTATAAATAGAGAGAGAAGACTCTCATTTTTTCATCATGAACTCATGACACAAGTTGTGGTCTGAAATTTGGCCCTGTTTAAGGGTTATTGGTTGAACTAATTGGTGTGCAACTTCTTGGAGAGGCAATTTGTGGTGTATTTTGGCTATTTTTCATTGCGGAGGATCTTCAACTAGGGTTTGGCTAGATTATTCTTGGTGAAGTAAGTAGAAAATATGCACTTTGTTTATATTATTGAATACTTGTGGTAAATTTTACTTGGTTCATGTTAAAGATTATGAAATTTCTTTCTTAAAATCCTAGGAGAGAAACATAAGTTGTTATTAGATTAATGAGATTTATGTGGTTGGAATTTTTGGTTTTGATCGGAATAGCCACAATTTTGTTAATAGATTGTCGATGTTTCAGATCCAAATTAGGATCCATCTTCAAGACAATAGAATTATTTAATAAATTAAATTGTTTGTTAAGATTTTTAAATTAAAAATCTTAACAAAGAATTTAATTTATTAAATAATTCTACAGAAAACTTAGCCGATACCTAAGTTTTTCCCACACTTCCAGTATTTATGCCAACTCTTCCCATCTTTTTAACCTAGGCTCATTGTCTTGAAGATGGATCCTGATTTGGATCTGAAACGTTGACAATCTATTGACAAAACTATGGCTATTCCGATCAAAACCAATAAGTTGTTATTTTTCTCTCTATAGTGTTTAACTTGTTTAATTTGATCAAAGAGCACCTTGTTTAGAAGTAGCTACTAGATCCCTAAATGCTAGCAATCTAGTAGACCTACTCTAATTTGCTATTGCATATATTATTTCCAAATTGTATAAGGAAAGAGAAATCTCTAGGGCCTAAGTTTCCTTACTTTCTAGCCAATTTTCTCTTAGGACTTGGATGTCTGAGGCCTTGGGTTACCAACACCTCCCCCATCCATTCCATATCCCTAGACTAAGTATTGTCATTTCTATTTATCTCTAAGATTTGTTCATGCTATTGTTGACTCCATACACCCTAAAAGGCACTAGTCCACTCACTATAGTGATTGATTGATAAAACAACTCTCAAACTCTCTTCCTTAAAACTTTTACTAACTTTTACTAACCTTAAACTAGAATAATCCATTGACTAACTTTTCTTTGTTGCAAAATATTTCTACATCCATCTAACAACAACAAATTCATCTCAAAAGTAACATCAAAAGCTTATTAGACATTGCTATTTTTGTTTCTGACAAGTTGTTATCATTTTGTCAACTTAGAGCTATATTTTCTTGTCATTTTCAAGCATTCTTAAGGCATAATTGTTGTGTCTGTTAAAAATTATTCATTGTTGTTATAAATAATTACCTTGTTTCATTTTTACATCAGCTTACTTATTTTTCAGAGGTTCATGGTCTTATGAAGCACTAACATCATATGGTACTTGGAAATTACACTATTTTCTATTTGTTGTCTTGTTCTGGTCAGGTACACCTTTTTTACCCTTTTGCTTCATCTCTATAAGACACAAAGAACCTCTGATTTGAGTGACCTGTGAGAGGGGTGGGAATTTCTTATATATTTTACCTTAGCCTTCTCAAACCCTCAAGTCAATGGGGATGTCTCCCTTGGGGTACTATGATATACTCCTAAATAGAAATGGGTTTCCTATTAAGGTGAAAGTGACAGGTCACTCCCTGTTACGCCAATATTGCATCCACTTGATTTGGGCTTTGGGAAGTATAGATTGTGCGATAACAGGGCCTTCAGCCCCTTCTTCCCATGAAATGAGGTACAATCCCTTCTTGAGTCAGTACACCCGAAAATCCCAAAATATAAGGAGACAAAAAGGATGAAGTGTGAAAAATTATAAGTATGATTGGGAATGGAATGATGACTCATCAAGGAGACCTCCCAGTAGAAAACCCATCCCCAAGGGTGACCACTCACTAGGGCACAATGTCAACCACCAAGGTGAAACAAGGCAAAGAGAATAATTTCCAATAAGACATTCTATAATCAAAATCATATTTAAATGAAACATACTCTAATGTCTCAAGTATTAAAGTGGTACTTAGCACAATACCTGACTTGTACCTCATGGAGCAAGACCCATTGTCTTATGGAAGCAAGCTGATGTGGTGAATGCCATCACGACAAATAGAGGATGGGTGGTGGTGAAGTGTGTCTTTGTCTATGCATGTAGACGTTGTTAGTGATCTATCTCTTGGTACTCCATGTCTGCAACTTGAGGGCCTCGAGACATCATATCCTTAGTTATCCCTAGAAATTGGGGATAACATCTAGCTCCTACCGGGGACATGTACTCATCGTAGATTTCATGGTAACCTAAAAATATCTTGGTTGTAATTGTTCCTACATTAAAACATCAAAACATAAAATCTAGGGTGGCTAACTCACCCTTTGTTCATATAATAAAAAATCCAAAATTTATAACTAATCTAGAAAAGAAAATTTGGCATTTTTTCATATAACATGATGAAAGTGAAACTATGTAAATAAATCATGCAAGTAGAGAAAAATGAAAATCAGAAATGAAATGCCACTAAACTACCATGATCAATCAATATAAAAATTCAAGAAAGCAATATGACCTACCTACTTACTTGGGGCCTTGGGAACCTGATGATGAAGTCTTGAAAGTGTCAGGTGAAGTCGTACAACCAGTGCAACCACATGCTAAGTATTTCATCAAGGTATCTCCCTATGTGATTAGTTATGTCGTACAACAAAGATAATTCAAGCATGAAATAATCATAAGCATAAATAAGCATGTAATCAATCATAGAAAGAAACCCATGGAGATGGGTGAGAGGGAGGAAATGCTACTGAAAAGAGTAGCTACAAGTCTGATGATCCTAGAAAACTTGCCTGAAAGGATATCCACAAGATCAATCAATCCATATTTGAAGAGAGATACCATTTATAGACAACGAATCATCTTCATATTCACTTAAAATATCACCACTCCCTAAATGTTGGGAAGAGAAAAAATATCCCAATAAAGCCTATGGTTTCCCCAAGAAGAGAAAATGAAGTAAGGAACGACCTTAGGTCTAAAGAAAAACTCCTCTCTGACACTTAGAATATTTTTCTTCTTTATCTGAAAATCCATGTCAAAAGTCTCAATATGAAAGTAATTTCGTTTGGTGGTGTGATCCCTAGACTGCTCTGGGTTGGCCACGACTTGGTGTCCATCAAAATATGAGCACAATGGTGGTTGAAAATATTCATAGAAAATTACCAAGTCACTGAAAGGATATTCATCACAACTCTCAAGGGATGGATGAGATTCATCATGAATATATTGTGACAAGTTAACTTCAAATGGATGGAATAAGTCTGTGACCATATCATCATCGAGCTTCTAAGCGTGTGGGTCACCTACTTGCTAAAATTAATCATATAGAGAAAATATTTATTTATTATTTATTTCAAGGACACCTTCGATGTCATAGGTGGGATCTCCATAAAAAATGAAATGGCCAACATCCCATCCATGCTTCCTAGTACATATGAAGTCATTAATATTATCAATCCCCTCATCATATAAAGGGTCTGCTACATCCAATGGCTCTAGCACTTCTTCTTTTCTAGAATCATGGAATAAAGTATCATCAAAGTTTTCAAAAGGATTGTGACTTACCATGTTCTCCTCTTGATGTACGGGAGGAACGAAAGTCTGGATGTCTTCATCAAAGGGGAGGGAAGACACAAGTACTTCATCTTCATAAGGATATTCTTCGTGGATTAAGTCATCAATGTCTTGCTGATGAATTACCTCCTTGACCTCTTGTTTTTCAATTAATCCTTCATTGTCTTCAATGGAATTGTGGGGAGATCCTTTCTCTTTGTGAAAGAATTTATCTTGATCTTCAATGAATTTTGTGACTTCTTTGGGCATCAATAATGATTGGTCCTTAGTAGTAAGGCCTTCCTACCAACCATATTTATTTTTCAAAGAGTAATTTTACTCTGAAGTAGGTGATGGAAATTTCCCATGGTTTGTCTCGGGTAGGATTTCTTTAATAATTTTGAAGAATAGTGGTGTACTCTTCTTTTCTTTGCGTGCAGAACTTCACCAAGAAATTTTTATCATTGCAATGCTTGAGTAATTGTTCACAAAACTCATTGTCTTCTTCAATGTTCTCTTCGAGAGATGTGAAACCCTCTTCATCACTATCCTTATCCCCTCTTTCCTCAATTTTGTTCTCATAAGAATTTAGAAGAAGTGTTTCGTTAAAAAAATTGATAGGGTCCAAAGGAAGTCCTCATTTTAGAAGGGCATACTCGAGGTATCGAACAATATCTTTGAGTTCCTGTTTTTTAGGGCCCCAATGGTTGAGAAATTCACGGATAAGGATCGTTGAATCAAATATGCTTTTGGGTTTACAAGAATTCTTTATCCAATCTATTTTCTTCCCCTCAAGTGAAAAGAGGAGCGTACTACCACATATTCATGTTATATGTCAAAAATATACTCATTAAACTCGATGACACGCGTGACATTTGTAGATGGATCATCGTCAAACTTAGGGAGACCATCCAACCAATTCATCGAGTATTTATTTGGATACCAATAAACATACTAAACATCCAAGGCTTTGTATGCCTCATGAAAGTGCCACAGAGACATATTTCTATCACTTAGATAAATACCTCAATGGAGTCTTCAGATGAGATGAAGGCTCATCAAAATATGGAAATGGAAAGGGAACCTCCCTCCAGTGGAGTCACCAGGAAAGCTAGCGGTAAAGGTTTTGGGATCAAATCTTTCCAAGATGTTGTTAGGGCACGAAAGATGATTCAAAATCCTCCCTGTCAATGACGCAAAAATGTTTTCACATGGATTGTAGGTTGGGAAAATACCAAACCAATATACAAAGGTGAGACAACTATGGGAATACCTACCCACTGTCACCTTATATAGGTACTCCCCTCGCTTTAGTGAAGAAGAAATCCTACACAAGGGGGGAATCCTGAGTCACCTAGGGGGAAATCAAATGGAAAGTGGAGGAATGGAAGGTAGATCAAAATAATAAATGGAGGATGGCATGAAAATAAGTCTTTTGGATGGAGGATGGTTACCAAAGACTTGGGTACATGCACCAGAGTGTTACACCTGCCTGAGACAAGACAAATAATCAAGATACAAGCCTAAATATCAAAGGGACAAGCAATTGAATATTGTTGTCCTAAATTGCAACAATAAACAAATGTATGTATCAGCAATGAAATATGTTACTTACTGCAGAAATAACCATCAAAAGCATCAAATATTTATTGGACAATGAAGCATTAAACAAATAAATAAATTTCCAATACTGTAGCACAAACTTTGATGGTGAATTAGGGATGATAAATGATGTTTTGAGAAGTATATTAGAGAATCCTTATGGCTGTAGAAAATAATTTCTACATAAGAAATATTAAACCAACAAAAATCACAAGTCAACCACACAAATTATTCACAATGATTAGTAGATAATTATGGCAGCTTTCTAGCAAATTCTGATGGTTGAAAAGTAAGTAAGAAAAAACAGTTTTAAATGCATTTGTTGCAACAATAATGTTTGTAGCATAAATTTATAAAAGAAATAAGATGTACTTGGCCAAGATAGACGCCCTAGTGGCTCAAGAAAGCCTAAATCATGTAAATTTGATTCCACTTTAGACAATTGAAATATCTCAACAAAACATGTTATCCAATGCAATTTTCAGATTATTGCTTTGAATATATTGGGCAAATGGACTCTTAGTTATAAGAGTTCGATCCACAATATCTCTATGGGTGTAAGCCCTTTTACTCCCTAGAGCATGCAAATCCAACAAAGGTAAATCTAGGAGCATGTAATCCCTTTTACTCCTCCTAGCAAACTTGTAAAAATGAATTATCAAATTGCAAATAAAATGGACCTTGGTGGAGAGTGTATGAAATTGTACTCCTCCAAGGGTTTTAGACAAGTGTATCATGAAACAAGAAGAAAACACCAACAAAGTGCATAAATTTCCTTACCAATTTGATAATATAGCAAGACCAAACCCTAGTTTACCAATATAATTCCATCAACATGCAATAGAACAAGCCTCCAAGAGGTGTGCACCACCTTAGCTCCACAATATTCCATAATAATCATCCAAAAATGTTGCAAAAGAGAGAGATAGTCCAAAATTCTCAAGTAGGAAGCAAATTTCATCCAAGTGTGCTTCTCTAATAAGAGAGATATGTTCAAAATGAAATGAATTTGATCATTCTTTATACAAAACCTATAAAAAGTGTTTGTCCACATTTAGTTAGGGTAAACCACAAAAAAAGGGGGGCATCCCCCTTTATTTTTCCCCTTTACAAAGTTTTTTGATTTTAACTTTAAAATTTGAACAAAAAGAAACCCTAAGGGTGACATCAACCCTTTCTAGGGTGACATCTTGGCACATTTAGCAAGGCGTTGAGCAATGACAGGAAGTCGTTGGCCCTCCTAAGGCCTTCCCTCCATGTTATAGGGTATTATCCATGGTGAAAGGGATCCTCCTCATCACAAGGTGTCAAGTTTCCATCAAATCATCATCATCACCACTAAACCCTAGCCCTAGTCAAGACGTCAAGCCCCAAAAGTGTGGTGTAAGGCCTCCAAAGGCAAGTCGTTGGGATAGATAGGGCTAGGTGAAATATCCAAGGTTTTCTCTTTTTCCTCGAAAGGAAACGTCCAACCTATGTATTTCCCCCAAATTATGTTTCATGGGATCCAAACCATGGGCTTCCTTCCCCAATGAAGGCCCAGGATAGGCTTGTTCCTTCAAAACGTCCATCAGACAAGGTCCTACAAAGACAAATGATTGTTCCCTCCAAGGGCATCAATTCAAATGTATCATGACAATTAAAATCACATTTAATACAAGATCCATATAAACATGTAAACAAGTTCTCAAAAACCATATGCAATTTTCCAAGTTTAGGTATGGGAGGGTTGTCAAGGTGACCTATTGGGTGAGTCATTCCTTAAATCAAGGAGTGTTTCCTAGGTGGACCCCTCTCTAAGTAATGTGGAGAAGATGAAGTGGATGGGGCTAATACTTTTGGGTATGGGTTTCGTGACATACAAGGGTTCATATTGTCTCATTTTTGGGTGCCTTTGTAGAGGGTGTGTTGCACCTTCATTTTCAATGCATCCTTTTTCCAAGCTCATTTATTTTCCATTCATTTATTAAATTCCAAGACAATTGGGTACTCCAAATGGGTAACATAAAACTTGGAAGGAAGTACCACAATGTCACTTGAAGGGAGAGGTACAGAGTGCCATAGGGGTAATGCAAAGTTTTTGATGCACTTGTGCAGATCCCTCAACAAGTGGGATGTTTATATAATATGAAATTGTTTCATGCAGGTCTTTGATTTTTTAGGAGAGATGTTTCATCATTCTCAAGACATGCTTGGGTGAGCATCTGGAATTTTATAGTTTTGGATTTTATCTTTTTCCAGGCACATTCCCTCTGGGCCTTCAACCCCTTCTTCCCATGAATGAGGCACAATGCCTTCTTGGGTAAATACACCCGAAAATCCCAAAATATAAGGAGACAAAAAGGATGAATTCTGAAAAATGATAAGTATGATTAGGAATGTCATGATGACTCATAAAAGAGACCTCCCAATATAAAACCCATCCCCAAGGGTGACCACCCACTAGGGAACAATGTCAACCACCAAGGTGAAATAGGGAAAAGAGCATAATTTCCAAGTAGACATTCTATAATCAAAAGCATATTTAAATGCAACATACTCAAATGCCTCAAGTATTAAAGCAACACTTACCACAAGACCTGACTTGTACCTCATGGAGCAAGACCCATTGTTTTATGGAAGCAAGTTGATGTGGTGACTATCATCACGATGAACTAAGGATTTGTGGTGGTGAAGTGGCTTTATTTCTGTGCATGTGGATGTTTTCGGTCATTTATCTCTCATTACTCCATGTCTACAACCTAAGGGCCTTGAGACATCATCACCTTAGTTATCCCTAGAAATTGGGGATAACGAGTTGATTATAAAATGAAAAATTGGTTGGTTGATTTATCAAAATAGCTTGAGAAGAAGACTTAGCATGAGATGAAGTTGAGGTGACACCTTTCCTCTCATAAGAAATAATTTGATTGCTCATATCTTGGACAAGCTTCAAAATTGTAGACATATCAGCCTACTTTACAAAATATTTCTTGGGAAGACCCATTGTTTCCTATTGTTCTTGATACTCTAAACAAGTTTGAAGTGCAGACCCCAAATTGGTTACATTCTTCTCTTCTAATATTTGACGACAAGAAAGGAAAAATGCATTATAGTACTGAATAAAAGAAACTTGGTTATGAGGTCAGATTAACTAAGGGATTTGATTGTATAATTTGGTGGAGCGGATATTGAAGGACTTGATTGTTTCACCATTATTATAAACAATGTTGTTATATTCCTGTAATATATCTATTGGGTTTATAGACTGCCCATAAGTTGACTTAAACAAGTAGGTTAATTCATCCCAAGTGGAAAATATTTTAGGAGGTAATTCGAAGAAATATGTACCCGATTTTCCTTCTAAAGAGTTGACAAATAAGTGTATGCAAGTGTCATTATCATTCACACCTATGTTATGACATGCATTAGAAAATGCAATTAAACGGTATTTAATAGAAATGGTTCCATTTCCTGATAATTTAGGTAGATGATCCTTGAATTTATGAAGGGGATTTGCAGTTGCAGCAAGATTCAAGGGTGAATATACATCCCACGGTGTAGTGGTTGCATCTTCTTCGAATTGAAGTAAACCAAATTTATTAATCACCTTGGTAGGATTTGTCATGGATTGAACCGGGATGTGATGACTGAAGAAATTTCCAATCATTGATGAGGAATAACTTTGTGACGAGGTAGATGAACTAGTACCATAAGAACTAGAAGATGTCATGTTGAACGAGATAATATTTAAGGATATTGATGAACTGAAAGAGTCAGATAAAGATCTTTGGAGCTTAGGTTGTTGGTTTTTTAAAACAATTTTTCTTTTTCCTGCAAATTCAAATAAAGGATTCAACTCAAGACATAAACCTATTATTCTTCGAGAAGAACAAGACATAGAGGACATATGTATTCCTCTTACTAAGGTGGTTGATTTCAGGATTTCCTTTGTTGGGCTTCCCACTGTTTACAAATTCTTACGTCTCTAGCAATGACCTTCCAAGAACGATGAAGTTCTTCACGGTTGTGACCAATTTTTAAAATCAGATTAAACAAAGTCAAAGAAATACTAGTCTGATCATCTAAACCATATCCAATATTAGGTTGTCGTACGACAGGAAAAGTCATGAAATCATAAATAAAAGGAGGAAACTAAATACATAAAATATAATACAGATACCAAAAAATTGTGAAATAATTCCCCACTATGGTCGCCAAATAAATGTTGATGAAAAGGAATGGATATCCTTATAACAACATTTTTTAATCTTGTTAGGCTAAGGAAAGATAGGCAGGATTATTACCCTATGTTTATATCCTTTACAAAAATATCAATTAGACCTCAAGCAATATGTACTTGGGGCTAATATTGCTTTTATTTTTTATTTTTTTTTTATCAAAGAAAAAAAAATTGTTTGTAACTGAAATATTTATGTCATATTAGGAAATAGATCAAAAAACAAATCTGAAATAATCATTACACATAAAGTACAAAAGTGAGATAAAAAAACATCAAAGATTTTTATTAATTAAATCCTAAATTATAGCCAAATACTTTCTCTTCATACCCCTACATGGGTAAGGACCAAAGTAAGACTTATAAGTTAGAGGTGGAATATTACATCACACATATACTATTGGTGTCTTCTAATTAAAGACCAAGACTATAAAACTAGATCAACAAGCCACAAATATGTCATTGTCTTGACTATGCAAAACAATTATAATCGGTATTGAAAATTAATTCAAAAGTCAAACAAGAATCAACAGACTATCAAAACAAATGATTGACCTTTGTAAGAATGTCAATAATTTATGCTTCTTAGTCCTTCTTATTTCCACCTTCAGTAAAACCCTGATATCAACAAGAAGATTTATCCTTTAAGTAATTCATAAGTGAATCAAAATGAATGTAATCTCATTCTAGAACAAGAGAAATATTATTAGATTTGTGCTTCTCTATTTTCTCCTCCTTTGTCCATTCACAAGTTCTTATTTTACTCCTCAAAAGTAGTTTTGATCAGTTAAACTACCTTTAGCTAAGTATTTAACTAATTTTAGTTAAGTGGAATAGATTTTAATAAATAATCATAATTGGTATTTTTTAATAAATACTAACAAACAGGTGGAAACCCCATAAACAACTTATTGTTTAATTTGAAAATATCCCCTTGTATCTCCATATTTGCAATATGCATACCACCCATAAAGTAAATCCACATCCATCATCCCCCAAAATAAATAATAATGCCATAAAAACACTTGTGACTCCCATAAATATTCTAACCATGCAAATATATATATGAAAAAATAAGCTATCATAAGTGCAAGTCTATCATCAGTAAGCTATCATAACATCATCATAAATTAATATTAAAAAGTTTGATTATGCTTCAAGATTCTTATCACGAAAGGTCATATTCTTAGGCTCATATTCTTATGGAATTTGAGGTAACAATGTCGGAAGATGAATCAGAACTAGGTGACATGGAAACTTGTTTCCCTTTGTTAGGTTTAGGTTCATGAGATGAAGCTTTGTTTTTATTGAGTTGTTGAGCAGACATTGCATGTGAATCTATAGAAACAATATATCAAGGAGGCTCTTTGGGAGGAGGTGTAAGTAGTGTCAGAGATAAAGTGGTCCACCCATGGTGATGTGGTTGGGGATCATGAACAACTTCATTCCATCCATCATTGACTGGATTCTCTGGATGTAAAGACACATGTGGTTGTACAAGTATGCCAAAAATTCTAGGATGGGGTCGCAATAGAGGTCTTACAGGTGGTGGAGGGGGATTAAAATATCCTTGGCCTACAAGTTTGATAAGACCAGTTTGGAGGAGTTGATTGAATTCCTCGGAATCATCATCAAAGTGAACAGAGAATCTAAGTCTCTTGTTTTTCCCCTAATCTAGCCATCTTTTTTCCCTCTATTCCATTTTCCTTTGCTTCCTATGTTATCTATGTTGTTAATCTGACTGAAAAACGTCATCTATTAACATGAAGACTAGATAAAAGTAGGAATACAATATAAAGTAAAACATTAAACACAAATTTTCATTTAACATAATTTTAGAAATGGCTCTGACTCAATCAACAACCAAGCATGCAATCAACTAAAGATAAAAGCAAAGAATAACCCAAAATCAAATGTTTTCTTCTTGCCTTGAGACAATTTCCATATTTCACAAATCATGCAACTAATATTTACTCAAGAACATGGGATTTATAATGTAATTGGGAATATGAAAGGATTTTTAATCTATGGAAAGTGAAAACCAATGATAAGGAAGAATTGTACATGTTCTTAGTTAAATAAATTAGTTATCAAACATTAACCATTATTTGAATATCATATCCAATGTCTGTCAATAATCCTTCACACTTGCCATGTTAAGTACCATTTATGTTGACTGTTAGTATATCTGTTATCCATGCTTCAAAATGAAATTGTTGAATTTTCTTATGTATCAAGGGGGGAAAGAATATTAACCTAAAATGAAACATGTTTTTGGGAAGTTGGGAGTAATTTATGTAAAGTTAAAATATGAAGGGATTGGTCCTGAAACAACGAGAAATCAATCATTTCCAAAATTTGTGACCCTCTTTCAATGCCCATTATCTTTTGTCATCGTATATTTGTTCTTGGATGTTTAGTAAAATTATGTAGTCAAAGGTCATAATGAAAGAATAATCATTCAATAATGTATGATTTTTCAGTTTTTATCTTAACCATAAATACAATAGTCAAAATACGTATGTTTCTTGTCAAACTGTTAGCAACAATATTCTTCATAAGAAAATCACTTTTATTTATACAACATGGGGAAGAGGAGATGAGAATTAAATGATATATGGTTTTAGGAATTAAGGAATGACGTATGGAAAATCAAAACATGAGGGATTTGGTCCTATGTAAAAATATAAATATCTTTAATTCCTTTATGACTCGATGATATTTAAATCTTTATTTGAAATCAACATGTCGAGAAACCAATAACCAAACAATTTGGAAGTTTCAATCACTTCAAACAATTTTTGTAAAAAATAACACACACAAGTCAAACAAAACACTTATTTCAACCAAACCTGTATAACCTATGTTTGAAAACCTGATGCAAAGATTTTATAATTTCTGTGTAATATTTTGAACCTGGTCCATCGAAATTTCCAGGAAAATGACCCCAAAATTCCATCATAATCACCAAGATTTGAAATTGGGAAACAACATCATCCATACAACCTTGGCGACATATAACCATCGACAATTGTAGAGCTATGGTATCATCTCTTTAGGGAACATTATACTGATATTAACATTGGCCATAATAAGAATGCAACTTCATACTCAACCTTTTCTGTACAATAGAAGGAAAGAACTGGGTCGAACAAGTTCACATTATAAAGATTTAATAAGCTTGGGTTGGTCTGCGAACAACATGTACATGAATTTCAATATAGGGTTAGGAAATACAAAAACCAAAAATGTAACCAACATTCATATATTGGCTTGAACCAAAGATAAGGTTTATCATGAAAATAACACTTGAGTTTCCTTAAAAATCCATCGCTCGAGTCATGCAGGTTCGAGTGTGGGTACAACATGGTATTTATTATTTTAAGGATATGGGTTTGAAACCCGTAAAACAAAACCAATAACCAATACAAACCTAAACTTTTCTCACCTTCACTTAGCTACAAAAAAATAAATGCAAGTTTCTTTTAGAATGCAATAGTACTATATGAGAGCCAACTAGAAACAAAATACACAAAGATCCCAAAGTTGGATTGAGAATATTTGAAATTTGAAACAAGGATTTTATACCAGAACAATTTTAATCAACAAAAAGCCATGAAATATAAATAGTTCCTTCAAAAGTTTCCCAACCCAATCAAGAAGAAGACAAGACAAAGCACACTCGATTAACCAGTCAAGCAGATCTGTTCCAAAAAATATCACTACAAAAAGAATATGTGTCTAATGGATACAAGCTAGAGTACCATACCTTTTCTTAGTTCTTTGAATACCTCCGAAAAACCAGTCCCACAGTTACCAAAACAACCATGGCCTATCTTTGGAATAAGAGTGTCACTCTAGCAACTTATAACAACTCGAAACCAAAATGAAATTCCAAAACCTGAGCACAAAGGAGGTATAACTTCATGAGTGAATACCTGTGTCCTGTGCATTGAATGCATGGTGGCATCACGTTCTTAAATATTAAAACCACATTAACTCTTTAATCCACCTTAGATTCCAATTTCCACCATTGACAAATCACATATCAAAAGGGTTGACAAATACACAATAAATCACATGACATATAACCATGTCTCTATTGCATTAACTTTCATCCCAAGTGACAACCCAAGGTTTCGCATCAAGCATCGTTATTCCAACCTCAATTACAACCACATTCAAAACAAATCAATAATAAAAACCATACATATTTCTAAAACCCAAGTGCCAAAGTATAGCTTCAAGGTGGTCGGTAACATGAACTCAACATTCATATATTATACTATTGGCCCTTGACCAAGTTTTGGGAGATCCTTGGTCAAGTTTGACCTATTTTGGGACTTTGATAGCCTGTCAAAGACAGAGCACAAGATGAAGCATAGATCATGGGATCTCAGCCCCTTTTTGGGTCCTATTTGGGAATTGGGATTATGTAACGGGTATGGGATGTCGGCCCAAGGGTTTACCCATGTTTAGGCATATTTTTGTAAAGTATAAATAGATGCTAAGGTGATGTAGTGAGAACGAAAGGCAGTTGGCTAAGTCCTAGATTTATGTGATTGAAGGATTGTAAGTACTGTGTCCATATTATATGAGACTTGCAGAGATAAATGAAAGTCATTGTAAGAGGCTGCGGAAGGTTGTGTTCTTAGATCTACTCGGGGGAGGAGGATCTAGCGAGATGCACAGATCTCCTGTCCTTTGTAGAGTAGGGTTTCGAGGCTCTGTGCATGTAACCTATTGAAGAAGCTAATAAAGAAGAAGAGTTGGTGGACGTAGCCTCAAGGTGGGGGTAAACCACGTAAATACTGTGTTATTATACTTTGTGCCACGTGTTGATGTGTTTATGCCTTTATTTTCTAATTCCTTTGATATATATAGATAGATCTGTTTATGCTTTGTGCTAATGATTTATATGAATGTATATCTGACCCATGTGAATATGCTTAGTTCTTGAATCTGCTAGATTTAATCTACCTCTTTATGATAAGTGCTTAGATACATCAGATATGAGTGAATGATGCGATGCTCTGTTTCATCTACGCAGTAGATAGTGGTTAAATATTGATGCACTATCGGTGCTAAGTGCTCTATTAAGTATTACAATCATAGATCTGTGTCCCAGATAAGGTTGCAGACACTTGAGTCCTGCAACCACCCCTGCCTCTACCTCTGGTGAGACATCATCTACTTCACAGGTGTTGTCGAAAGGGTCGGTAGTTAGGGTTTTGTTGGTGCGTTGTTATAACATTGAACCCTGGGTCTGCCCCTATGCCAACAAATGGTTTTGTTGTCGGGACCTGAAACTATGATTGTTGGGAACTAAGGAAGAATAAGCTTTGTGCAAAGATCTAACCTGAAATTGTGAAAGCTCTGTGCATAGATCTGTCACTCTAGTGTGCAATACTCTACTTAGTTTGACAAGCTTTGTGCTAAGGAAAAGAAGTCTGATCTGAAGAAAAGAGGTAAGATCTGAAAGCTTTGTGGCTTGAGAAAGGTAAAAGTGAGAATTTTTTTATTAAAAGAGGTAAGATCTGCAAGCTCTGTGCTTTGATAAAGGTAATAATATTGAAAAGTTCTAGATTTGAATCTTTGTGCTCTAAAGAAGTAAGATAAGTGGAA
>JZKD02S1797091.1:21875-34978 GCA_000966675.3 Picea glauca
GAGAAGCAAGCTGAAGCAAAGATCCCGCCGTCAGAAGCTGAAGGGGAATCTGTCTCCGTCCTCAAAGAACCTGTTAAGGGGGAAGACCCAGCGGAAGAAGCTCTGCCTAGGGCTTCAAGCCCAACCAAGAAAACCTCAAGCTGGGCCGATATTGCTGAGGCAGAAGAAGTGCAAGCTCAGCCGGAAATTCATAACCAGGGTCAAAGCAATGAATGGCAGGTCGTCACCAAAAGGAAAAAAAAAACGTCTATCAACAAGAAGATGTAATGACACGAAGCCGCTCTGGCTCGCTGAAATAGCTATCAACAAGATGTATTCTGAGTAATGTGTAACGTTTCCAGGATTCTAGCAATTTTAGCATTGTATCTCAGTTTATGTAGGCAACAGCTCTGTGTAGCCCTGCCATTTGTAACCGATCTGTGGCTTTGCCACCATTAATATAATTCCTCTAATCGTTATCGTCAAAAAAAAAACATGGAAGAAAGTCCAAGTGATGGACTTGCATGATGATGTCCATATATGTATATATGTATGTAGTAAGGGGACAATATGACTGCCTGAGTCAATGGACTATAAGGCAAGGTTAATACTTGCCAGCTTTGAGAAGTGTCATGGATGCATGGCTGACCCTATGTGGAAGGGTCTGATTGTAATGATTAAATAATAGCTTAAGGAGGATGTATGACATTCCTCATAAAGAATAATGTAAATGTTGAAAGAGCAATGAGCTAGAATGCTCACTGTCATGAAATAAGGAAATATGATTGTGATAATGCCTTTAAAGTTTTCATGAGAATGATTGTGAATAATCATGAGTTAAAGATTTTTTTCTATTTTATAAATATGCATATGAAATTGTAGAGTGTACCTATGGTGGATACATCGTATGTTGATGCATGTGGTTAAGTGCATGAAATCATAGTTTGAAAGCAAGTTGATACCATAGAGTCACATGCTTGAATGTGTATTTGGAATGCATCAAAGGAATGAATGCCTATAATTCTTTGTGAAGAATTGGGTAAACAACTAAAATGATAAATCTACTGCCGACTCATGAGTTGAGATCATTTTGAGTAATGATGGATATACAGTAAGGAAGATTGCATGTTGAGACAGTCCCATGTGAAGGAACTGTGTGAAAAAATTGTTAGGACAACAAAGGAACAATCTTAATGACTGTTGGAAACTTGACAATAGGCTGCAAGCCTAAGTGTATAAGAATCCCAGATTATATTTTAAATAATGCATATGCAAATGAAGGATAACCATTTTGATTTCCATTTAAGGTAAATGTACATGGATGAAGTGTATTGAATTTGAAGTTGCAATCTAATGTTGATGTGTTAGTATATTGATTTTGTTCAAGGCAGGAGAGCTCTCTAACCGAGGACATGTCAAGATATACTTGACCAAGAACTTCTCAAGGAAAGGGAGTAGCCAAGTCCCTAGAAGGGGAAGGGTACAAATAACGTAGAGAAAAGGGGAAATACCCTTCTCGCTTAAAATTTATGAAAATTGGTTTGGTATAGTTATATGCCTTTGAACAATTTGTGTAGGCCAACCAAATTTAGAGCATGTGGTTTCACAAGCAGCCTGGTTGATGCCATGTTATAAATATGGCAAGAGGGTTGAAGGTAGAACTCAATCATGCTGAGAATTCAACTTGTACAGCGGAATTAAAAATGAGAGAACCTCTTGGCTCTTTTATTGATTAATGTTTGTGTTTATTTACGATGAGTAATTGAAGTGATGGTTGTGGAGATGTTTTCGGCAAGAATGTTGATGGTTATATAACAATAGACAATTAAAATACTTTATTTATGTTTACATCTAGTGAACACAATGAGGAATAATGCAATAGAGTGTAACAAGATATGCTAGGACATATATGAAAAAAATTGTTGATCCCAAAAAGTGTTGGAACACTCATATTTCGATTTTACCCGACAACTAATATAAATGTGATTTTATTTGTTGTGTGTAGGAAAATTGGAGTTGTTGAGGAGACAATTGCCAATGGCGAACAACCCGAGGCAGAGGTAAATGCAAGAAGGGTTTGTTGATTGACAAAGGAACCTATGAGTTCTTTGAAGAACCACTGATGAGGTAAACTCAAAAGTTTGTTGGCAGTCAGGCATGTATAAAGTTATCATGCTTTGTAGCATGAGGTTTGAGGAGGGATTGGGTAAGGTCCCTCTCGAAATAATTTTTACTTTAATAATTAAAATTTAATGTTGTTTGACTATTGTATGTCATTGGCACCCAAGATGGGTGTGATTCAGGAAAAGAGAACTTGAGTAAAAGAGGGAAGAACCTGTGGTAGTCAAGGATGGTTACAATCCTTGCATGAAAATTCATGAAGAAATGTGTCGTGAATGCATAGACCAATCAGGAACGATTAAGAACAAGAGTGCTTTGATGATGATATCTCACGAAACTCACTTTATGCATGGGATACAGGTGAGATTATAGATCTATCCTGAAGGGACAGATGTTGTTTGTCAAGCTATAAAGCGTGGAAACAGGCTATTGTTGTGTTGTGGTAACATGGGTGTGTTCTGAGAAAGCTAGAGTCTGAGTGAAGACCGGGCAATGAGGAAAAAGAAGATAATTCTAAGGTAGCTGAAAGATGAAGGCATGGTAGGTGTTATTGATAAGGACACCGAGGATGATGTTCTTTTTGAAGGGGGAGGGGATTGTAAAACCCCCTTTCTAAATCCCTGACTATATGTAATTAATCACGTTGATGATTGCCAAATGATGGCATATAAATATCGTAATTGTATTTTGTTTGATTGAAATGCCAACTAGTTGACTATGGGATGAAGCCTTAAAAAAATTGGCCATGATACCACTAGAGGAAAGAATGAGGGAACCTATTAAGGGGGGGCTCATTATGCTAAAATAACCCAAACCTCCTTGTCGAGACATTATTTTGGAAATATTCAGATTATTTCCCTTAGCCCTGATTTCAAGACAAATTAATTAATGAGAAGGGGTTGGTAGTTGAAAAACCAACCACCCCCATGAATATAGGTATGGGAAATATGGCTAGGAAAATAGAAGCTACAAGCCAAAGGTACAATAGGGTACCAATTATGTAGCCCAGATTGACCCCATGAGTTCCTTCTAACAAAAGGAAGCGGACATGTCAAGAACCTTCTTAGTGGGGTGTGCAAGAAAAGAATGCACACGCACAAACAAAGTGGGGGAGGAGATTGAGTTTTGGGAGGTCTGGGAAGAATAATGGTCTTCTCTTACCAAATAAAATTACCCAAATAACTAGAGACAGACTTCCCTAGTGGTGTTAGGTGGAGCTTTATTATATTCATGATTCATAGGTCTTTGTTTTCAGTCGTGTTTATACCCCATGAATACTTTACACCCCAAAATAATGTACACTCATCCACGCGGGGAAGTGCAAGGGGGGGTTACCCCCCCTGCGGGATCCGGGGGCGAAGCCCCCGAAAGAAAAATTGCCTTGTAAATGTATATTGTAATTTCATTGTAAATTTGGACCGTTCATTATAAGGTCGCAGATCTAACGATAGAAGTTACATTGGGGTTTTTTGCCCTCGAAGACAACCCTCTTTTATGAGGGAAATGTATTGCGGCTATGGATGATAGCGAATGTTGTATTCTAAGAGAGAAAGAAGAGGAAGTTACAACGGGTTTGTTGTAGGTTGTATCCCTTCATTTGTTGGATAATGATAAAGGAAGGACCTGACAATTTCTCCGGTGGACGTAGCCCACACTGGGTGAACCACATATATTTGTGTATCTTCTATGTTTTATTTCCACATCTATTTTATTTTATTGCTCCGTGATCCTATTCTTTTAACAACTGGTATCAGAGAAAAAGGTAACTCGCAAGAAAGGAGGGTTCTTGGTTCAAGTGGGAGCAATGGAAGAAGATGGAAAGTTTAGGGTCGAGAAATTTAACAGCTAAAACTACAAGTTATGGAAGATGCAGATGGAAGATTATTTATATCAGAAGGATCTATTCCTACCATTGGGCGGAATAACAAAGAAGCCAACGGCTATGAAGGACGAAGAATGGGAGATTCTTGACAGAAAAGCTCTAGGAACGATAAGGCTAAGCTTGGCTGCCTCGGTGGCTTTCAATATTTCGAAAGAAAAGACAACGAAGGATTTGATGGACGCATTGGCTAAATTGTATGAAAAACCCTCGACGTCCAATAAGGTATTTCTAATGAAGAGATTATTTAATATGAATATGTTAGAAGGTGGGTCTGTTGCAGATCATTTAAATGAATTTAATACGGTTATTGATCAACTAAGTTATGTAAAAGTGGACTTTGATGATGAGGTTAGGGCTCTTCTAATCTTGTGCTCATTGCTAGAAAGATGGAACAACTTGGTCATGGCTGTAAGTAATTCTATCTCTGGTTCAAATACTTTAAAATTGGATGATGTTGTTGGTGTTATCCTTAGTGAGGAAATGCGACGGAAAAGCATAGGTGAGACATCAGGTAATGCGTTGAACATGGAGAACAAGGGAAGACAAAAGGATAGAGGAAAGGGCTCAGGGAACCGCTGGAATTATAGGAAGGGAAGATCCAAATACAGACTTGGAAAGATAGAGTGTTGGAATTGTGAGAAGAAAGGACATTTGAAGAAAGACTGCAAAGCTCCAAAGAAACAAAGAGATGGACATCGGGAGAAAAATCAGGAAGAAAATGTAACACGCGATATGTTACATGATGCTTTAATTATTTCTGTAGATAATATTTTTGAGTCTTTGGTGGTAGATTTGAGGGCTTCATTTCATGCCACACCCCATAGGAAACATTTTCTAGATTATGTTCAAGGTGATTTTGGACAGGTTCATTTGGGTGACGATGCACCATGCAAAATTGTTGGAATGGTAAAGGTAAAAATAAAGAAAAGCAATGGAAACCAATGGTTGTTGAAAGAGGTAAGACATGTTCCAGATCTAAGGAAAAATCTAATTTCAACAGGATAGTTGGCAAGTGAAGGTTGTATATCCATATTTACAGATAAGGTGTGGAAGGTCACCAAAGGATCATTGGTGATATCAAAAGGAGAGAATGTAGGTACATTGTATTTATGTACTGGTAATACTGACTCTTCTATCTCTTTAGCTTCTACAGGAGTGGATACAACATTGTGGTATCATAGGCTTGGACACATGAGTGAGAAGGGGACACAGATACTTCATAAAAGAAATTTGTTGCTAGATCTTAAACAAATTGATTTGGACTTCTGTGAGCATTGTGTTTATGGAAAACATAAGAGAGTCAGATTTCTCAGACTCGGAAAATAAAATAAGAGTGAAGGGTTAGAGCTTGTGCATGCATATGTATGGGGACCAGCTCAGGTATAATCTCTTGGTGGCTCTCATTATTATGTTACTTTTATTGATGATGGAACTGGAAAAACTTGGGTTTATTGCATTCGACAAAAATCTCATGTTTTTGATACGTTTAAGAAATGTAAAGATTTGGTTGAGAATGAGACTGGAAAAAGGTTGAAGTGTCTCAGATCAGATAATGGAGGTGAATATTGCAACAAGGAGTTTGATGATTACTATTCATACCATGGGATTCGTAGAGAGAAGACAGTTCCAAGAACACCACAAGAAAATGGTGTGTCATAAAGGATGAATAGGAAAATCATGGAGCGTGCAAGGAGTATGAGATTGCATGCTAGTTTTCCCTTACAGTTCTGAGCAGATGTTGTAGATATTGTTGTTTACTTAATAAACAAAGGACCTTCAAGCTCTTTGGATAGTATAATTCTATAGGAGGCATGGACAGGTAAAAAGGTAAACTATTCTTTTTTTAAGACTTTCGGTTGTGAAGCATTTGTCCATATTGATAAAGAAAATAGAACAAAGCTTGAGGAAAAATCCGAGAAGTGTACCTTTATTGGATACAATGTTAATGATTTTGGTTATCTCTTATGGGATTATGAAAATAAAAAAATAATTAGGAGTAGAGATGTCATATTCAATGAGAAGGTCATGTACAAAGATCAGTTGCAGTGAAAGAAACATGAAAAAGAAAAACCAGAATACACAGTGCTTGATGAGATCACTGAAAAAGAAATTCCAAAGGAACCGAAAAATCAAAATGTACAACAATAGGAGAAACATGTACTTCAAACTCCTGCAAGTGTGGTTAGAAGATCTAACAGGTTAAGTAGACCCCCTAAACGATACTCTCCTTGATTGTATTATTTATTGTTGACTGATTCTAGTGAACCAGAATGTTATGAAGAGGCAATGCAGGTAGACACCAAAAAGAAGTGGGAGCAAGGCATGAAAGAGGAAATGGATTCCTTGGTAAATAACCATACTTGGGACTCGGTTCAGTTGCCTGCAGGAAAAAGAGCATTGTAGAATAAATGGGTTTACAAGTTGAAGGAAGAAGATGGAGGAAAAAAACGATACAAGGCTAGACTTGTTGTAAAGGGGTTTGCACAAAAGAAACGTATAGATTTTGATGAAATATTTTCTCATGTTGTTAAAATGACTTCAATTAGGACTATTTGAAGTCTTGTGGCAGTAGAAGATTTTCATCTTGAACAGTTAGATGTAAAAACAACTTTTCTCCATCTGGATTTGGAGGACGAGATTTATATGCAGCAACCATAGGGGTATGAGGTTAAAGGGAAGGAGAATTTGGTAGCAGGTTGAAGAAGAGATTGTATGGCCTAAAGCAAGCTCCAAGGCAGTGGTATTTGAAGTTTGACAGGTTTATGACAAAACAAGTTTATAGTAGATGTCATTCTGATCACTGTGTTTGTTTTAAAAAGCTAGAAAATGGAAGCTATATTATCTTGCTATTATATGTAGATGACATGCTTGTTGCAGGGTCTAATATGCAATATATAATTGTGCTCAAGAAGAAATTAACTAATTCATTTCGATGAAGGATTTGTGTGTTGCAAATAAAATCCTTGGTATGAGAATAACAAGAGACAGGAAAAATCGCAAGTTGACATTGTCTTAGGGTGAGTACATAGAGAAGGTGTTGGAGAGGTTTAAAATACAAAATGCAAAACCAGTTAGTACACCTTTCACCAACCATTTCAAATCAACTCAGGAAATGTGTTCCAAAACACAAGAGGAGATAGAATACATGTCCAGGGTCCCTTATTCATCGACAATTGGCAACTTGATGTATGCGATGGTTTGGACAAGACCAGATATTGCACATGTAGTGGGAGTTGTGAGCAGGTATATGAACAATCCGGGTAAAGAACATTGGGAGGCAGTAAAGTG
Organism: Picea glauca; assembly: GCA_000966675.3. Taxonomy (NCBI): domain Eukaryota; kingdom Viridiplantae; phylum Streptophyta; class Pinopsida; order Pinales; family Pinaceae; genus Picea; species Picea glauca. The sequence goes on from JZKD02S1797091.1 coordinate 29,146, forward strand.
GATTCTCAGGTATTTGAGAGGTACTACTACTCATGCATTATGTTTTGGAGGTTTAGACACTTTTCTACAGGGATATGTTGATTCATATATGGCAGGTGATAAAGATAGCAGGAGGAGCACCGCAGGGTATGTTTTTACTATAGGTGGAACAACAATAAGTTGGATTTCAAAACTACAAAAGGTTGTTTCACTTTCAACAACATAAGCATAGTATGTTGCTAATACAGAGGCTAGTAAAGAAATGATTTGGTTACAGAGGTTTGTGGAGGAATTGGGAAAGAAGCAGGAGAATAACAGGTTGTACTGTGACAGTGAGAGTGCCATTCATCTTGCAAAAAACTCAACCTTCCATTCGAAGACTAAGCATATACAACTGAGGTACCATTTCATACGATCTGTCTTGGAAGATGGACATTTGAAGTTGGAAAAGATACACACTAGCCAAAATCCTGCAAACATGTTAACAAAGGAAGTAACCAGGGAGAAATTGAGTTCTTGCTCAGTTTTAGTTGGTCTTCAAGCATGAAGGTGAAGATGAGAAATTTGCTAGGTCCAAGAAGGTTCATATTCCATCAGATACAACGACGATGGAGTTGTTGAGATTAGTGTGCAAGTGGGATATTGTTGGTTGTGGAGCTTGATTATATTCCTGATTCAAGGGTCTTTATTTTCAGTCGTGCTTATACCCCACGAAGACCTTACACCCAAAAATAATGCACACTCATCCATGCAGGGGAGTGCAGGGGGGGTTACCCCCCCTGCGAGGTCTGGGGGCAAGTGGGCCCCCGAAGGAAAAATTTCCTTGTAAATGTATATTGTAATTTCATTGTAAATCTGGACCGTTCATTATAAGGTCGCAGATCTAATGGTAGAAATTATGTTAGGGTTTTTTGCCCTAGAAGGAAACCCTCTTTTATGAGGGAAATGTATTGCAGCTATGGATGATAGCGAATGTTGTATTATGAGAGAGGAGACTGTGAGAGAAAGAAGAGAAAGTTACAACGGGTTTGTTGTAGGTTGTATCCCTTCATTTGCTGGATAATAATAAATGACGGACCTGGCAATTTCTCTAGTGGACGTAGCCCACACTGGGTGAACCACATATATCTTTGTCTCTATTGTATTATGTATCTTCTGTGTTTTATTTCCAGATGTGTTTTATTTTATTGGTCTGTGATCTTGTTTTTCTAACAAGTGGTATCATGGCTTGGTACGGGGGTGGCCTATTGCCAAAAGTGACTAAGCATGCAGAGCCTATGGTTGGGTGGAAAAGAGAATACCCACAATTGGTTGGTTATCTACATCTTGTAACCAGATAAGTATCCCATGTACTAGGTGTATTGGAATTGAAATGTGTGGTGAGAATGCCTACAATTGTATTCATGGACGTGTATGCTTGTTGATGAAAAGATTGGTTGTTTCATTGCAAGTCTGTGTACTCGAGTAACTTGGAACAAAATGAATGGTTGTTTCCTGTGGATGTTTTCTTGAATAGACATGTTTGTATGACTAAGATGAGTCCTTGCATTATTTGCAAGTCTAATGCACTGTGTAATCTATAATTCGGGAATGCTTGCATAGTTAGCATAAATATATCAGTTCAAGTAAGAACCAACAAAGGGATTTTGATGAGTGGTTGCAAGATTCCCTTAAAAGCAATATAACTTATTCATAATATCGGCACGAGGAAGGCCAATACATGTCAATAAGCCTTGTATTCTTTCTCCTTTTGACACGAATTAGTTGTGGAGGATCGAATCCTCATTTGGATGTCAAACAATAAGCTTGTTCTTGTTGTGAATTGTGTTAAGAACCCTTAGAAATCCCCTTAAGCCATATATAAAGCCTCATGTAATGAATTAAAAGGCCTACAGGATGCAAATCTTCTCCCAAGTGATGAAGAGATATTACCTTGACCAATTTTTTGAGTAGGGCGAGAGCTAAGAAGGCCTAGTAAGCCTTAGATAATACTTAGAGGAATTCCTTGAGCAGCTAAGTCCTAAATCAGACTGTCAATCAAATAAGAACCCCGTGTTTAAACCAGAAGGGATCGCAACTGATGGATCAACATAGAGAGTAAATCTCGACCTTACATCGGAGGGCATAATCGTTGGAGTGTTCAAGTGTAAGTTTGTAATATGACTTCGATGGGAGAGGCTCTGAATCAATGATGGTCATTGATCTCATCGAGGAGTGGTCATGGTGAGATTTGGACTGTTAATGTAGGTTATTGCTTCGTCGGAGGGGGAACCGTTGAAATCTTGGGAAAATAACTTGAGAAGAGGGCATGAAAACCAGATGGTCCGAGGGCCGTCGATATGTCGGAGGCAGGGAAATCCTCACTGTGGTTCAGGGGATAAGACATCAGAGCATTTCAGTACTGGGTTGCAGTGCGACTTCGATGGAGGGAACTCCGAGAACAAATGTGGGTCGTCCATTAAGGAGTGGGAAAGAGGCCTCAACCATAGATCTTCGTATAAGATTGGGAGGGAGTTTAGCGCCCGGAGCACTGGAGCATTGGATGCTCAAGAAATTTTGTTCCAAGTTTGCGTTCGCTGGGTAGGCTAGTGAATCGGTGACCCTATGTTCTAGTAGGAAAAGGTTTTGACCTTCCTTCGTAAGCTTGGAGTAGAGGAGGATGACGTCACCCAACCATTGCACAATGGACAAGTGTCAGTACTTGGATGGATGAACCAAGTGTTTGATGATGACGTGTACACCACATCAGTCCACCAGGGAGGTCCACGTGTTAAGTGGTGATTGCGCCACATGTCATGGTGATTTGGCATTTTGAGGAAGTTGTTCGCGATGCAATATGAATGCCACGTGTCAGTCCAGGTGGCATGGACGTGGTGGCAACAATGGCTGAGCTGACAAGTGAGTGAACAGATATTCACCGTTGATAAGAGGGTACTGCCATCGAGATGTCTAAGTGCGGGGTTGCTAAAGGACTCTAATGAGAAGAACTCTGAGAGGAGATCTGGGCCATAGATCGACGAATAGGAAAGATTCAATCTCAACTGGGGATCGTCGTGGGTCCCACTTGTTCACCTAACGTGAGAATGAGGAGGCATACGTTAACCATTGAGCAGGTAAGGACCTCGATGCAATCAGAGCCGTTGTTTGTTCGACCCCGAGGACCATTAGATTCAATGAAGGGAGTTCCCTCAGAGTGGGCATGTTGGAGTGGTACAAGTCACCAGAATGGGTGAACTCTGATGGGAGGGAATTCGAGGAGGAATGAGGTTCGTCAGTCGGGAAGATGACGAGAGTCATTAACAGTAGTAGATCTCCATGGCCCCCACTTAAGTTAAGCACAACAAGAGCATGATAGGGTCGTTAACCGTCGTGTGAGTTCGAGACTCTGAAGCAATCATAACCACTAATTTCCCAACCACGAGGACTGTTAGATTTGTCAGAGTGTGCCAGTCAGAGTGGAACGTGACTCCGATGGCAACGAAATACACCGAGTCAATCTGAGCAATCGATTTGGAGGGCCTGATAGACTAGGTGGCAGGTGCCACATCAATACCACATTAGATGGCACAAGTGACAGGGAGCGACGTGAATTCCACGTGGCAGTTAGGTGGACCTTGGTCAATGAAGGCCTAGAAAATTTAAGAGGTTCTAACTTTTGATCTAGAGCTCAATTTTGAGCCTTGTTACCCTCGTTGGAAAGCTCTCGATGAGTAGAAGACATCGATGCCTTCGAGAAGAGGCCTTTAGATGGTTAAAGAGAAGCAAAAATTTAATACCCCATCCCTTAAAAATGTACTCAGGGGGTTGGGTGTCTTACAGTTTCTATAGATATACAAAACTTGGAACCACAAATTGGATGTTAGTTGTACCACTTAATGGAATGGACATGGTGTTAAGAGCACAATAGTTGATGCAATTGGGTACCTATGCCACAAACCTCCAATAATAATTTATGGAATTAAAATGGAAAGAGAATAATTATAAACTATATGGGCCAAGAAACCTATATCAAAAGGTAAAAGAAACATAGTCAATTAAAGTAGTTGGGTTCAAAGGAAACCTATCTACACATACAAATAATATGAGAAAATGTTGTAATTATAGTCATGAAGGCTCTATGTAAAGTGATGAGATAGGGAACTCAAAAATTTCATACTCCCACTACCAACAAACCTCACAAATATTCAAAAACAAATTGAGATTCAAGATGACCTTTCACAACCAAAGATAAAATCACTTGTGGTGATTCTCATGATTGCTCGATGAAGAAAGCATCTTGAAGGGGGAGGCAATGTCATGTATATAAAATAACATCATTAATAATATAATATACCTCGACTATATAACCTAGGACATTAATGTAATTATTAGAAGGTGCATCATGTAAAAAGATAATTCAGTACATGAAAGGTCAACATATAGCCTATAAATGTCAAGGTCATTCATCATTCAATTATTCGATCTATATTTATATATTTATATTTTATTCCAATTTATAACTTTTATAAAAATACGTCGGGTTTATACATTTCAATGATCTCCCACTCCACATAGGTTGCAAAACTTGAGGTCATTCTTATCTTTTAATGAGTCGCGAGAACCAAGGTGGTCCTTTTTAAGTGGGTTTATAATTTCTTCTCTGCCATGAGAAACATTCACTTTTGATCGAGACTCTGCTAGGTAAGCTCGTTTAAAGCAATTCCTACAACGAGAAGTTATATGCTCATGGTATAATGGTTGTGACCAACTACAGTGCTCACACTCCAACATGATTTCTTCGTGGAGACCCATGCTCAAATCATCGTTGATGCGTAGTTACACAATCGAAGCCATTGCTCTAACCTGGCTTAGAGGGAACAAGGTGATAAACTCACTCAGAGTATTATCAATGGCCATGGAAGACTTTTCATTCCAAAATTCCGAAGTGAGAATGGACATTTTTTCATAGATGAAAATCGATGTAAGTGATTCTAAATGTGGATTGAAGCTAGGAGCCCATTGCCTCAATAAGAGCCATACTTTTCCTTTCAACCAAGGGCGTGCTTTATGAACAATAAACCATCCATCTTTGCAAAAAAATTGAAAATGAAAAAAACTTTAGGATAAGGGTGAATTGATATTGTTTCAATGAGAAAAACACCTCAAGTATTAAAGATCAAAGCTTTGACGTCTTTCAACTTTGGGCATACACAGTTGAATTTGCATATCATCCCATGGATCAATAAGTATTTGTAACGACCCTTGATTATTGAGCATAATTAATTTAATAATAATCCTAAAAGATTAGCTAAACTGTATTTATATCTTAAAATAACATTTCTAATAGGATATTATTAAATAGTGTTCATGAGGGTTAATGATTGATATAATTATTAATTAATTCATTAATTAATTAAGCATTAAATTAATGGTTAATAATAAAAATATAATACTAATTTAAGTTACGTTCCTGAAAATGGAAACATATTAATGAATGGGATAAGGCATTTAATAATGGGATAATACATTTAATAATGGGATAAGGCATTTAATAATGGGATAAGGTCTTTAAGAATGGGATAAGGTATTAGGTGGGGGAGTTAATGCAGGGAAGGCGGTGAAGGAGGAATAAGGGGGGGAAAAGGAGTTGAGAGGGCGATCGATTTTTTATTCATTGCCTACGAGAGTGGAGAAAGGATTTTGGGGAGAGCTTGAGCATTGACAAAGTGGAATTTACAGTGCACCGGGGGTTGCTGGAGGTTTTGGGCTCGGAGGGCTAGGATATCCGTTGATATCCTAGGGCTAGGCGCTACTAGTCGGCAGGGAGGTTGGTTTTGGGTGGTGTCCTAAGGAAGCAAGCTAAGGAATCAAGCTG
>JZKD02S1797091.1:45928-59190 GCA_000966675.3 Picea glauca
TCTCAATCACCCAGCTAAAACGCATCCAGAAACCCCCAGTGTATCAGATCTGCACGCCAGAGCAGTAGAACAGTAGCAAATATCTTGATCAACCGGATCAGGGATATTTCATTCTCAGGTCCATGTGCCGACCATTGACATAATTATGCTTCGATCAGTGAAGCTTGGACATATTTCCCACTGAAACCCTCCCATTGCTCTCTACTCCAAACCAATGTTGCATGGAGTGGGAGTGTCAGGAGTGTTTTTTTTTTTTATATAGATAATGTTTTTATATTTAAAAAACATGCAGAAAGACAAATTAGCTACAAAATATATGAAAACATGCATATTTGTACATCAATATAGATAGAAATGGCATTCATAGTACATCAATGATTAATCATTCGAACATCAACCATCTAGATTCTAGCAATTACAAACTTACAAACCAACATACAAATTTTTAAGCCATATAATAGAAGGTAGACCATTAACTTATGGAATGATATTAGTTATCCAACAACTGTCAACAATAACATGAGTCATAACCAAATAGTTATGTTTACAAAATAGGCCATCTGCACTAAAGTATGAAGACCGAAAGGTCCAAAACAATAAAGTTTAAACTAAGCTAGTTTCTAAATACTATGAATCTATCATCTATAGACTATGACATATAAAATAATGAAAAAGGAGAAACTTCAAACAACTATCCCATCCTCCTTCCAACACCACAATTGCTGTGTGGGCCTCCATGTGGTGGTAGTGGAGGAGCTTGAGAAGGACGAAATTGTGTAGAAGTAGATGTAGATGACTGCGATGGAATTGAAGATGAAGCCCCTAATGTTGTAGCTGGAGTCTTGGACATGGGGACCATGGCAGTGGATCATCATCAACATCCAAAAGAACATTCTCCAATTGTTCTAAAAGCAATACTCCATCCTCCAAATTATCCTCTTTTGGATTGTTGTCCCAACGCTTCAAGTTTTTATCCATCTTTGCCTCCTCACAGTAATGGGACAACAATCACAAGTTGTAATGAACATAAACCAAACTCTCTAACCGACCTACATTCAACCTATTTCTTTTGACGCTATGGATGAAATTGTAGGTGCTCCAATAACTCTCTACAAAAGAAGTGGTCACCATCTATGAAAGCACTCGTGTTGCCAAACGTTGCAGTTATGAGGTATCACCACCATGCATGTTCCACCACTCGAGAGAACTCAGATTCCCTCAATCTCTAATTGCATGGTTGGTCCAAAGGCACCATTGCTAAGGATGTTAGTGGCTCAATTGTTTCCATATGTTGTCGCAATCCTCCTCATTTGGGACTAATTTGTTTAATGCTTTCATAAAACCAACCTGAAACTTTGGATCTTGGTGTGGTCTTTTCTTGGATCCACCACCAAGTGTTGGTGATGAAATCCATGATACACGATAGTATTTAGGTGTTAGCACATATGCTAAGGCATGTATTGGAATATTTAACATTTCCCATCGTATTTCCACCTCTACACAAATATGATTATACAAGTTAACATCTCTAGGCTCAACAATATCTTTAATCTACCCTAGCATGCTATCCATTTGCTCATACACCTCCCCAATGATTGGCCAATCTGAATCTGCAAACTTGCTCATGTGATAAATTGGCTTGGTGAATTGCAAAACTTATCGAACCTGTGACCAAAAGCAACGGTCAAGAACTGTCTCTTTCACTGCGTTAGCACCTTATCTATCAATACTCAATTCATCCCATGCATCACTCATCACCATAGCACCCAAAGCTTGTCTCACCTTCAATAGGCGCCTAAAGGTGAGGTAGTAGCTAGCAAATCTAGTGTTTGCAATCTTAAGTCGCTGCAACCTAGACTGAGCGTTGTAGAAGTAATTGACCCTTGTATGCCTGGTGACAAATTTGATGAGTTGCTTCCCTCTCTTGTACAAATGATTAATCCATCCACATTCTCTATGCTCGACAATATCATGCATCAAAGGGTTCAAGGTGTGCACCAAGCACCTAGACCAAAAGATGTGTGGATTAACTTGCTCAATGATTTTACTTGCTCCCTTATAGTTTGTTACATTATCAATGATTATTTGAATCGCATTAGAAGGACCAACATCATTAATGGTTTTCAATAGGAGCTTTGAAATGTTTTGAGAAGATGCAATGATTGAAGAGTGATCATGTGTTGTAAGAAACACTGCATCGGTAGCAGAAACACCAAGAACATTGATCAAATGTTGGTTTCTAACATTTGTCTAAACGTTCGATATAATGGATACCCCAAAGTCTCCCCAATCATCTGTAAACTGTGTTAGAGCTCTTTGAATTTTTGCTCTTTCCCTGTCTAGTAACATAGTTCTAGCTTTCTCATAGTTGGGGTTCTTGTATCCTTTGGGGGCTTTGTTGATTCCCTTGAAAAGATCATGCCAATAAGGGGAGCAAAGCACATTGAATGGGATACCACAAGCATAGAGAAATCGGACCACTTTTGCATCCACCTCATCCCTACTACCAATATGAAGGAAATCTGCTATTGTTCTTCTAGATCCAGAGGTTCCAGAACCATGAGGAAATGGTGATGTGTTGCCACCAAATTTGGATGAGGCATCGGATTGAAGCTTTTGTTTTTTACCATGCTTTCTTTGTGCAACTTTCTCTATCTTTATGTATTTTGTCTCTCTTCCTTGGATTTCTTAGGGAAAATTGAGATCCCAATGTCCCCCTTACTGTCATCACTCTCCATTACACCACAAAAATGCCTCTTCACATGGGTATATGAACCAATATAAGGTTTTCCTTGATGACAATCATAATGACATACATATTTAGTGGTTCCACCACCTCTCCCCCTCTCAAGTTTTGTCACAAATCTCCACAAGGGTGTCAATGAATCTTTTCTATCTTCATTGCTCTCTTCATCCTCTTCAAATCCTTCACCATCTTCATATTGTGGGTCATCATGAATATGACCACTGTCCTCTTCTTCCCTTTGATGCCTAGTCCCCACCAAGACCATGAGAACCAAAAAACGAATGATAAACCAAAAGAAGACCATTTTCCTTAAGTTTTAGATGAACAACCTGCAATAAAATGAGGGAGAAGAAGGAATGGGAAAGAGTAGAAGAGGAGGAAAAAACCATAAACAAAGTTAACCCAAGGTAATGAGGGAGTTGGGGTTTGGGCTTACCTCTTTAGGTCTTCAAACTTGAAACTTGAAAGTTGAAACTTGAGATAGATGGTCGCCTTATTCTCTCCTCCAAGCTCCTCATTGCTCACTCTTCCAAGCTCTCCTTGGCTCTCCCCTCCAAGCTCTCACAAATCTGCACTCTCCTTTGCTTTGTTCTCCAAGCTCATGCAAACATAGATGAAAGAATGAGGAAAATAGAGGGGGAAGAGATCCCTATGGATGTGCTCCTAGTGGATGAGCACTGGTGGGTGTATAAGATCCCTTGCTATATTGTTCAAGAGTCAGATTTGCCTGTAACCCTAATTGTAATGTAAAGGGTATAGGTCGGCTCCACCTTAATGTGATTGATAATTAATGTAAAAGATCATTAATCTGGTTAATATTAATTATATTATGAGATAGAGAGGTCGGCCCTGTTGTGCCAATAGACACTTCTGTTGACAGGTCAAGTCTAATATAAGTAAAGTTAAATTCCCCATTGATGAATCATATCTTTTGTGTGAGTTTGGTAATTTCATCAAGTACACCTTCTTGGGAAAAATGCGCACCTCTCTTGGGCTCTAGTCTTCTAGGGTTTGCAAGCACCCTATTGTATGCTAGGTTTTCTTGGTGGTGAAGGTCTTTCTCTTGAAGAATATAGCAAAGGATTTGGCTGGGTTTTCTTCCCTTGTTGAGAAGGGTTTCCTAGGATACTTCTTGTGTTCTTGTGCATGGTGTTTCTTCTTGTGATCTTGGTTGCTGCAACGTTATTGGTTATGGTTAAGTTAAATGCTAAAATGGGAATGAACTTCATGCTTAGCCTTGCTTATTGAAAAATCAACACTTCATATTGTGGGTCATCATGAATATGACCACTATCATCTTCTTCCCTTTCATGCCTAGTCCCCACCAAGACCATGAGAACCAAAAAACGAATGATAAACCAAAAGAAGACCATTTTCCTTAAGTTTTAGATGAACAACTTGCAATAAAATGAGGGAGAAGAAGGAATGGGAAAGAGTAGGAGAGGAGGAAAAAACCATAAACAAAGTTAACCCAAGGAAATGAGAGAGTTGGGGTTTGGGCTTACATCTTTAGGTCTTCAAACTTGAAACCTGAAACTTGAAAGTTGAAACTTGAGATAGATGGTTGCTTTGTTCTCTCCTCCAAGATCCTCATTGCTCACTCTTCCAAGCTCTTCTTTGCTCTCCCCTCCAAGCTCTCACAAATCTGCACTCTCCGTCAAGCTCTCCTTTGCTTTGTCCTCCAAGCTCAAGCAAACATAGATGAAAGAATGAGGAAAATAGAGGGGGAAGAGATCCGTTATTGTCCTCTTCACTTTACCCTAAACCCTAAGCCTACCCCAGGTCTTGTTATCGCACAGTTTGTAGTTAAGGTAAAAGATGGATGAAAGGAGGGCACACTGGCGTAACTGAGACTATCCCAACATTGTCACCTCAATGGGATAACTCTTTCTATTTAGGGAGGTAAGGTCTAGGGGAGACGTCTCCGGTGACCTGGGGTTTTGAGAAGGCAAAGGCTTAAAGGCTAAGTAATGATTATTCCCCCTCACAAGTCAGCACCGATCAGAAAGTCTGGCTTAATAGCCAATAAAGATAAAGATAACCGGAAATAGTAACCAAGAAATGTACCTGCCCGAGACAAAGCAACAAAGAAACTATGCAGATGCAAGATCACTTGCTTGGTTAGTACTTCATATAATTATGGACTTCTGATATAAAACAATTGACAACGATATAGATGAAGTAAATCAATGATGTAAACTAGCAACGATTTGATAAATCACTTCACCATAAAGGCTAAAGGCACTTCACAATGATCAATGGCAATCAATGTAAAAATATTAATGCTAGAAGCAACGCTTTAGCCAATCATTCAACTGCTTTAAAGACAACAAATGTTGCAATGTATAAGTATAACACTAGTGGATTATAGCAACAATAGAGTTAGTAATTGTTAGTCTAAAAGCTAGGGTTAGTAAGAGTTAAAGGTTGTTCAAAGTTTAGAAGTTGTTTGTGATCAAGGTACTCAATACAAGAGGTCTTAGATCAGTGCGCTACTAGGGCATATGGATTTAAAAGAGGCTGCAAAGGTTGAAGGACTAAATGATAATGAAAGACCAAAGACAAGAGGGTTAAATGTTGAGGTGTTGCTAAGGCAAGGCCTCAACAATGAAACCCTAGGGGAGAAAGGCTCACTAAGGTGTAGAAATCCTAGGCCTTACTGCTTTCTCCTCCTTCTTTAGCTTATTGGCAAGATGAAATCGGCTAGCTTGAGTAATAATGTATAGGGCTAAAGACAAGAGAGTTTGAAGGTGAAGTGTTGCTAAGGCAAGGCTTCATCAAACAAATGCTAGGGAAAACGACTCATCAAGGTGTAGAAACTCTAGGCCTTGATGCGTTTTCCTCCTTCTTAGCTCAATAACAAAGAAAAACGGCTAGCTAGAAGAGTATGGATAGAGTGTTGCTATGGCAAGGCTCTATTTTACTTCAACAAATCAAACTAGCTCTTAACTTGGTAGGGACATGAGACAAGGACCTTAGCATGTGCTTGTCACCGAGGGTTTTAATTCAACAAATTAAAATAACAAAATGCAAGTAAATAGTACCATAACCATTCAATAAAGAAGTGTTGTAGAAATTCACTTACATAAACCATGCATTCAAGTAGCCAAACCCTAATTGTAAACCTTCCACCAAGAAGAAATGCCAAAATAGTCCAAAAATAGTTTCCTTCAACAAGTGCGCACTAATTTTCAGCCAAAACCCTAGAATAGGGTGCAAATTTCAGACCTCACTAATGTGAGTGAAAGATGATCAAAATATGAGAGTAAAAACCCTCTATAGCATACCAATGACCTTTATTAAAATTTAGGTCATCAAAAGGCCGACAAGGTCAAAATACACAATAATATTGTTTTACATTAAATGTCTTCAATTAAACCCTAATCAAGCAACAAGTGAGACGTCATCCCTTTTCTAGGGTGACGTTAGCCCTTTCTAGGGCAAATGCAGCCTCCTGGAGCAAAATGTTAGCCCTCCTTGGGCTTCTCCAATTTGCCACACGTGTCAAAATTGCCATAGCTGTCTCCCAAAACATCCATAATGGTGGATGACGTTATGGGCATCCTGGGTGATGTCCTGGGCCTTCCAAGGCCAACGTTCCAGTGAAAAAGGGGACAACCCCCCTAGTTAAGGCTCTGCCAGGGTGCCTCTGTGGAATGTCCTCCTCTTCTCCGGTGCAAACCCCTTTGTCTTGTCTCTGCCCCTTGATGGGGTCTCATCATCCATCTGGTGGGCTCTTTAGCCCCATGGAGGTCTGAACTAATCATCTCCCCATGTGTACCTATCCAAGGTGGTACCGGTCCGTCGGGCATGATCATGCACATCAACAACTACGCCCTCCATGGGCTCATAAGTCACAGGGATCATAGCAATGCCAATCACATCTCATCATCAATATTATTAAACATGTGCATAAAACCCCTTTTACCCTAGTGAAGTGCTCAAAGACATTATACAAATCTGCAATACAAGTTTGGGGGAGGTGACAGGGCGTCCCATTGGGCTAGTGTCCACTGGAAAATGGATGTTTCCGGAAGAGATCAAATCCAAGTCATGTAAATGGGTGAGGTGGATAAGGGATGTCCTGACAAGGGGTGCAGTGAAAGCAGGGAAATGCAGGGCTTTCCTGTGGGTGCCTTTGTAAAAGGCGAGCTGCACCTGTCCTGGATGCAAATGCTTCCAAGCCCATTCATGCCTTTTATTCTTTATTCTTTATTGCTTTTTCTTCAAGAAGCTAATCAGGGGACACTGCCCTGGCGTGGTGACCAGTGGTGGCAATGTTACCCACAAGCACTTTCACGGATATGAGAAGGCTGGCTCGTGATGAGACCCCCTTTCTCTTGGCCATGCAACCAAGAGCCACTACCCTGGCGTGGTAACCAACTGCTAGTAGTGTCATACCGTTAGGTACCCATGGACCTAATAGGTTGGCTCGTGATGAGACCCCCTATCCTCTAACTAGGTCTTGTTTTATTATTTTTATTGGGTCCCTCTTGTTTTTGCTGAGAATCTTTTTACTGCTTTCTCGGGGATCCCTGGGCGAAGCATCTCGAGGTTTTATTTCTTGGCTTTTATCTCTTGCCAGCTTGCTTTTACCTTCCGGGCCTTTAGCCCCTTCTTCTCACAAAGGCAAGGTGCAACCCTTAAATGATTGGCTAACCCAATGCCCGAACAAATGTAATGGGATGGATGAGCGGGAAGCCAGATGAAAAAGTGGTAATATGACGGGAGCGGACAATGACTTTTCAGAAATCCCCCCAGTGGCAACCCAAAACCTATGGGCACAGGCTTACTAGGGCATCCTATCATTCCCCCCAGACATGGTCAAGTAGACAAGTATAAGATCCAAGCATTTGTTAGAAACAAAAGGAATTAAATGCACATATTCAATGGTTTTGAGGATCAGAGTGACACATACCATGATACTCGGACTCATTACCTCATGGAGCAAGAACCATCTCTGATACAGGATCAAGACGAAGGTGATGGATGCTGCTGCTGCTGACAAAGTGGAGGCACTGAAAGGGAGAAAAGATGGGCCCTCCAGGGCCATGCTCAAGTCGATCTGGCTCTCGGTACTCCATGTCTAGGACCTATGGGCCTCGAGACATGATCTCCTAGTTATCCCTAAAAGTGGGGGATAACAGGTCTCACCCCCACTCAAAAATTAGAAAAAAAATGTATTTTTATCATTTCCATGGGAGTGTATGGGTTGCTTGAGGGAGCGTGCCGGGAGTGTGTCGGGTGTTAAAATATTCGATGTGCTCGTTTTACCATAGACAATATCACTATTGTCACCCAACCATAGGCATGCATCCACCCCCGAGCACCTTAACCTTTACTAGATAGAATGATTCTGGAAAGCCACACTAGAACCAACAAATAAACCCTAGCTGCTGCGGTAGAATGAGATGGAACTAAAAAAGCACCATGCAACTGCAACAACAACACAAGACAAGGAGAGCGCACCTCCTCCAAGGGTAGTGCACAAGAGGAGAGCACACCTCCTCCAAGGGTAGTGCACAAGAGGAGGAGAGCACACCTCCTCCAAGGGTAGTCTCCACAACCACAGAACAAGAACAATACGCAACAACAACAGTTGCAGTTGTACTTCTTAGGCTACCAACTAGAATACCACCAAGAATGTCACCAAGAATACCATCAAGAGATATTAGAAGGTAGGGCGCATATCTTAGGCTAGATAGCACTAGAGAGAAAGATCAAGAATCACCCCAAAAGATGCCCCTTCCTTTCTTGCAACTGTAGCTCCAGACTTGCGCTATACTTGAGAGAGTGAGTGAAGTGAGTGTGTACAAATGAGCTAGAGCACCTCCTATTTATAGTGGTTCTTGTCACCTGTCTGGGCCGACTTGTCTTTCTGGAAGATAATTCATTGATATTAGTTATTCTATTGAGCTGACTTGTCTTCTAGGGTTTTTACACATCTGTTTAGGGTTTCTCTTGCTTCCAAAATATTCTATTCTAGTCAAAGGTTACACATGGAGGTTAATACCTCCTGCAACTACCATAATATCAACACTCCCTCCTAGCTATGGAGGTATTAATTGTAATGGTCTCAAATGTAGATTTGTGAGGAACTAGAAGGCTGCCCAACAGGTCTGTCTTTGACCTCTTGTTGGGCTCTAGGTTTACTCAATCAAATCTGTCCTTGCTGCTGTTTTAGGACATCAAACAGGTCTGAATTTTCTGCCAAGAAATCTACCTTCAAACTGATGGTTATATGCTCTTTTAAGGTGCCCTTGCAAGTGTTTTAGTCACTGAATGTTAGCACATGCAAACCTTAAAACATATAGCACTCCTCTAGGATCTGTACAAGCTCCTACAACTGATTTAAACATTAAGCATACATGATAAATGAACACAAGTATTTTTGGTCAACATGACCCTGGATAAAACTCCCCCGGGGAAAACCAATTTAGAATGAAAGTAATATATGTGATGTTTCAAGCATGGAAAACAACATGTAAGCAAATACAATGGAACCTGTATAAATAGCAAGCTTCTCTCAAGCTTTGCTAGAAGGTTCCAAGAAGGATGAGCCCAAACAAGTGCGCCCCCTTCCTTTGTTGCCTCTTCCATTGAACTGATGCACCCTTGATCTTCTCTTGGTTGTTTGAGAAAACCTTGCATGCAAATCTTTGTTTGTATGGTGTCCCAATCCTCCACCAATTAGATCTGCAAAAGCTCAACAACTGCTAGTACTTGCTAAGCTTGCGCCCTCCTCCAAGAGTGCACCCTCCACCAAGCAAGAAACCTCACCACAAAATAAATAGGCCCTAAGCTTCCTTGCGCCCTAGCTCTCCTCTCCTCTCCCAATGCTTCCATTCTCATCCTCTTGCTCCTCTCCAAACTCTCCAAGTGAACAAATGAAGGAATGAGCCTCCTTTTGCCTTATGCGCCCCTCTTAAGGAATCATAAGGAAACCTAAAAGATCAATGGCTAGGATCACTCCAAGCCATATCTAATCCATGGTTGAGATCTCTCAAAAAGAATCTCAACTCAAAAACCACTTTGGGTTAAGTTTCCATGACTTAGGAAAATGCCAAAGTGAAATTAGACATAAAGTATAAGGCACAATGGGTCAAATATTTCCTTCTTGTGGTTAGAGACCCACAACCACAAGGGGACCACTTCCCAAGGTACACCAAAACTCAATACTCCTTCTTACTGAGGAAAGTGTTTCTCACCAAGCCCATCTTGTCTCTGAAGTAGACATGCTTGTCCCTTGGCAAGACCTTGGTGAGAATATATGCCACCTGCTGATCAGTGGGAATATATTGGAGCTTCACTGCCCCATGCTGAACCCAATCTCTGATGAAGTGGTATCTGATCTCAATATGCTTCGACTTGTCATGAAACACTGGATTCTTAGAGAGTTTGATACAACTTTGATTATCGCAATGAATGACTGTCGGAGACAACCCCTGACCAAATAAAGCAACCAACAACTTACGAAGCCAAATGGCCTCACAACTGGCCTGACTAGCTGCCATGTACTCCGCCTCGACCGAACTCAAAGCAACTGACTTTTGCTTCCGGCTAAACTAGGAAACAACTCCTGATCCCAAGCCAAAGCAACACCCTGAGGTGCTCTTCCTGTCAGTAGCACATCCTGTGCAATTTGAGTCTGTGTAGCCAACCAAACTGACTCCATCCCCTCTGACGTAGTCCAAAAAAAAATCCACTAAACTTGCTATGTACCTCAAAACATGTTTTTCCCCAAGCCAGTGAACACTCCTAGGCTCCACCATAAATTGGCTGAGAGTTTTCATGGCAAAACAAATATCTGGTCTGGTGTTGACCAGGTACATCAATGAACCTATCATCTGCCTGTATCTCGTAGCATCCACCAACTGGGAATCTGAAGCGCTAAGCTTCTTTCAGTTGGTGACCATAGGTGTAGACATGGGCCTGCAATCCTCCATCTGAAACCTGCTCAAGATGTCTGCAACATACTTCCCCTGCCCCAGAAAGATATGACCCTCCTCATGCCAAACCTCCATGCCCAAGAAATAGTGCATCAAATCGATGTTTGTCATCTCAAACTTTGATGCAAGTTCCAGCTTGCAATCAACTATGAGAAGCTCTGCTCCTGTGATGAAAAAATCATCAACAAACAGTATGAGAATGAGTGTATCCTCACCTTGAATGATGTAGTAGAGGTTAGGATCTGTCTCACTCTTCTCAAACTCCATCTGAAGCAAATAAGCATCAATACGTGAATACCAAGCTCTTGGAGCTTGCTTTAGACCATACAATGCCTTTCTCAGAAGGCACACATGAGAATCTCTCTCCATCACCTCAAACCCCTGTGGCTGCTCAATGTACACCTCCTCCTCAATAAATCCATTCAGAAATGCGGTCTTTACATCCATCTGATGTATCCTCCAACCCATCCCTGCCGCTATGGAAATAATGCTCCGAATGGACGTGTATCTCGCAACTGGTGCGAATGTCTCATTATAGTCAACTCCCTCTACCTGAGAGAATCCTTGCGCCACAAATCGGGCCTTGTGTTTCTCTATGCTTCCATCTGCAACATACTTGGTCTTATACAACCATCTGGAAGTCACAACTGTCTTCCCCACTGGCCTCGACACCACCTCTCATACATCATTGCGCATAATAGAGTCATACTCCTCCAGCATGGCATCTTGCCAAACCTGCTGGTCAACTGCCTGCGCAAATGTCTTGGGCTCTGAATCTGTGATGCTCGTCACCATTGCCAAGTAGGACCCAAGCCTATCTGGTGCTTTGCTCTCTTTGAACAACTCTCTGGGCTCTCCAACATTCTCCTTAGCTTCCTTCAGGGTCTCCTGAAACCATCTCGGTTTCCTCTTCCCTGGAGTAACCAAAGGAGAAGTAACATCTCTGCGCCCACGAGTCTCTATCTCAGATCTCATGCCAACACTCGGCGATCCTGAAGTCTCTGCACCCTCTGCCTGAACCCTCTGCAACTGTGAACCTAAAGCTGTGCAAGGTGACCCTATCACCCCTGAAACTGGTGTACTCGACACCTGATGCTGTGCTCCCTCTGAAACATCATTCTGTGTCTTTGCATCCTCCTCACTACTGACTCTCTACTTGAGAGACCTCCTGAAAGCTCTGCCCTCCTCAAATCTAACATCTCTGCTCACCACCACTCTCCGCTGTGATGGAATGTAGATCCGATGGGCCTTCGAGACCTCTGAGTAACCAACTAGAATCTCCTGCTGGGCTGTGGTGTCTAGCTTTGTTATCTTCTCTTAGGGGATATGAGAGTATGTCAAGCATCCAAAAATCCTGATGTGCTCAACATCGAGCCTCTTACCAGTGAAGGCCTTCTTAGGAGTCTTCTTCCCCAAAATCCTGTGGGGACTCCTGTTCTGCAGATAAATTGTAGCATCACTTGCCTCAGCCCATAAGTATAAAGGCAAAGTATGATCATGCAACATAGATCTCGCTGCACCTGTAATCGCCTTCTTCTTCCTCTCGGCAACCCCGTTTTGCTGGGGGTTGTAAGGCATGGTCATCTGTCTTCTGATCCTTGCCTGGGAACAAAAGTCTACAAACTCCGTGGAGGTATACTCACCTCCGTTGTCTGACCGCAAGACCTTGATCCTCTTTCCTGTTTGGTTCTCCACAAGAGCTTTGAACTCTTGGAACCTCTTGAAGACCTCACTCTTGGCCTTCAGGAAATAGATCTAGGTCTTCCTGGAGTGGTCATCTATGAATGTGAGATAGTACTAACAACCACTCAATGACGCCCGAGAATGGGCCCACACACATCTGTGTACTAAATCCAGTATCCCCATGACCTGTTGTCACTGCTGGGGAAAACAACCTTGGTAAACTAACCAAGCAAACACCCTCTGCACACATCTTGATGCTCTAAGTTGAACTGTGGCACTCCTGTCACAACTTCTCTCAGCCCTCCAAGAGCCCCATGATGAAGGTGAGCCATCCTCCGATGCCATAACTCACATAACTAACTGCTGTCGCTACTCGTTGCCAAAGCATGCAGGGGCTGAAAAATAAATCTGTATAGTTTACCATCCCTCACTCCAATCACCTGCCCTGAGGTGAGACAGGATCCCTTAGGGTGTATGAGGACCTCTGTCCCTCTGAAGGACACCTCAAGACCCCTGTCCTGGATGGTGGAAACTGATATCAAATTCTTCTTCAACCCAGGGACATACAACACATCCCCGAACGAAATGGGTGGCATACTCCCCCTCTGAAAAGTAACTGTGCCACGCCCAACAACCCTGACTATGGTGTCATCACCAAGCGCAATCTCCATCCTGACCTCAGGATCTCTGAGATCAATGAAGTGCTCTCTCACACCTGTTATGTGGCTCGAAGCTCCACTGTCTATGTACCAGATATTGGGTGTCGTCTCTGTTATCCCCGATATCTAGGGATAACTAGGAGATCATGTCTCGAGGCCCACAGGTCCTAGACATGAAGTACCGAGAGCAGGATTGACTTGAGCATGGCCCTGGAGGGCCCATCC
>JZKD02S1797091.1:88116-99268 GCA_000966675.3 Picea glauca
TAACAAGATATAAAGCAATGCATGAAACAAAATCACCTCATATGAACCACATTCACCAATACAAGAGCCACACCACCATAGATCTTGACCTCCAAAGTCTTTATTCCATTAGCATAAAAAATATATTACAATGATAGAGCTACAACAAGCTATTCTTCTCAAGCTCCAAGCTAGCTAACAATAGGAGAGAAAGCTTGTATATATAGCAAGTGAGGAGGATACTCAATGAAGGAGGGCGCACCAAGTGGAGAGGGAGGGCACACCAAGTGGGAGAAGAGGTGGTGCCAAGTGTGGGATGAGGGGCTGCCACCTCTCCCATATCCAATCCACATGCCAACACAAAATTTTGAAGCAACAAGGGTGCGCCACCTCTCAACATAGTGGGCTGCCATCTCAAGGATGCGCCACCTCTCCAAGAGGGGCGCACTTCCCAATATGCACATGCTTAAATCTTGATACCACATCACCATTCAATCCTCAATCAAATCGGATTTGTTCCCTTTGACCATCACCTTGACTTTTGGGCTTTTATTTTGCCTTCAACATGTTCCCACATGTTCCTTTGTTTTTGCCCTTGCTGATTTTTATTGATTTTATTTGACTTTTTTGGTTTTTGTGAGCAAAACTGACTTTTAAGTGATTAAAATCACTATTTTTGCTCAACTAAGTGGGTACTTAGGTAATATGGGGGCTCTAGGTCCAAAAATGAGCATCTCCATGGCCTATTAAGTTCCCTAGTACCACTTTTTTAATACATCTTTATTTTTTAATTAAAAATTGTTGAATTCTGGCAATTTTTTAATTAACTAAAAAAAATTAAGAAATCCTAAGGGGGACTTAGTACATTTCCATAAGACTCTAGGAGAATGTTTAGTATGGTAATATACATTAGACACTAGGCTTAGATCCATGCTCAAGGCTAACCATGGGCATATACTCCAACTCTGGAGGGATTGAGTGAAAAAACTCATAAATTATAAATTGCTTGAAAATGACAAAATATAATTAGTAAGTAAAAAAAACACTCCAGAGTATAACTCACGCTTAGGACTTAAGGTGGCTAAGACCTTTTACAAGTTCATCATGCAACATCTCTTATTACAAATTCTTATGGAAATGTAAAAGAAAAGGGTGGTCTTTACGCCCGGTTGAACTTCTGAACTCTGAATTTTGAACAACAATGTTGAAACTTTGGCGGTTCACTGGAAGTCCATCCTAGTGCAACTTTGATGGATAACAGGGACCATTCTTCCTATCCTGGTCACTGCCTCTGACACAGGAAGAATGTTTGCCCCAACAGATGATGAAAGCCACGCCATGGGCTACAATGACCATTCTTCCCACTCTGGTCACAACTGTGAACTCAGGAAGAATGACTGTCCTGGACCATTTCCCCCCCCTCTGGCCACTATTGTGAACTTAGGGAAAATGTCAATCCTGTACCAATCTCCCCACTCTGGTCACTACTATGAACTTAGGGAGACAGATCATTCTACCTGCCTGGGCAAATCCCCAGGAGAATAACTGTCATGGACCATTCTACCTGTCCGGGCAATGCCCTAGGAGAATAACTGTCCACGGTGTTGCCGTCCTTATACACACTTGCTAATGTGGACTAAGTCCAATCCAGTTAGTGTGTCCTTGGAGGCACAGTGCCTAAGTTCAAGCCCACTGTCACCTCGACTTGAACTTCTTCCATCTAGGCTTACTCCTAGGGAAGCCAAGGGGGGTAGACCCTAGTTACTATATGAATTATTAAATTAATTCTAGGAGTTAATTTTAGTTTGTTAAAGGTAAGGGGAAACTAGCCTATATGGCAAGCAACAATGCAGGTGCAAATCTTTTAATGAGAATCAAACCTTTCTATAAGGTCAACTAAGACTAGTGCCCAAGGGTTGGGCAAGGGGTCAATTAGATTATATAACAAAAGAATTAAATACAACGTATACAAAAATAAACAATGTTGTAGGATACAAGAAGGAATTATTACAAATTGAAATATACAAATTGAATATGGGAAGATAACTTATAATGAACAAGATAAATTAGATGATTGCACAATATATATAAGATGAACTAAAGAATAGTTAGAATAAGAAATATTCAACTTACATCAATACATGAAATAATTGAAACATATCATAAACAAAACTTTGTGAAAAAGAATAACCACTTTGATGATATTACAACTATACAAAGGGAAATTAGATTTTAGACAAATCACATGAGATATCACAGTGAAGATATTGCTTGAAATATGAGTTGCTTGAAATACCAAAATATATGGAAAGTAAATTACCTTAAAATGTGATTGTAAAACTTGAAAGGAAAACTTGCTTGAAATGTAAATCACACAACTTTGAGATTGCTTGAAAATTGAACTTGAAATGTTATGTTGTGAGATAGATTGCTTTGAAAATGATGTTGCAAGTGTTGAGAAAGTAGTGGGGTGTAGCTTAATTTTAGTAGATTTTAGGTCTTTCTTTGATTGGGGGGATTAGATGTGATAGATTGAATCCTAGACTATGTGACTATCCAAAACCGTTATTCTTTTAACCGAAAGGAAGTGCTGGGTGCTCAATAAGTAAGGCAAACAAGGCCTTACCCTAGTTCCACAGGTCAAATCCAAAGAGCAAGGTACTCAACCCGGGGGACACCTAGTGCCGTGAGATCATCCTTGACCTAGCACCCCAAGTATCTTCCACAAGCCTTCTTTTTGATGGTTAAAACAATAAGTGGTTGGATGCCTAATTACTAAACCTCCAATCTTTGCCTTTTCTTGTCACCCAGGATCCAACAAAGTGGCAAGTGGAGAGAATATGGGGTAAAAATGGAGAACAAAAGATTACTTGAGCAATGATTTTAAGATTAAACAAACCTTCCATTATTGCAAGAGTGACTTATGCCAATTTCTTGCAAGATGGGGCAAAAACAAATAATTGAATGCTTTATTAGTTTGCTTTAAAAAATAAATGAAATAACAACCCCACAACAATGGCACATGTGGAGGCACAATGCCTATGTTTTGACCAAGGTGGGTGTAAATAAAGAATTAAAAATTAAATTTATTTGAAAGAATTAAAATGACTTGAAAGCAAAACAACCACAACAATGACACATGTGGATGCACAATGCCTACCTTTTGGGCCAAAGTGGGTACCATAAAAAGGGAAAAATGACTTTGAAATAAAATGCAAACCCCACAACAATGGGTCAAGTGGAGGCGCAATGCCTACCTTTTGGCCAAGGTGGGTGTAAAAATGAAAAGCAAGAAAGCAAATTTAATCTATTACAATATCAGATTTTTGATGTAAACTTGAAAGAAGGCACACCCAAGAAACTCTCAAGGGTGGCTTACAATGATTTTAGAAGAGTAAGAAGGAAGGGGACTTGATGTCCAACTTCAAAATGCTCTTTAGAGGCCTTTGGGGCTAACACACTTGTAGCAACTTCCCTCGATGATAAAAGTTTGCATAAAAATATCAAAGGATATTCTCTAAAAGATGCTACAAAACCATGAAACTTGTTAGATTGAGTTAGTCCAATGATACATAAATTTAAATAGAAAATTTGAGAGTGATTTTGAAAACTTTGGTATCTATTCTATTTCATAACAACATTTAGAAAGAGAAAGGGGAAGGGAAGGGAAGGGAAGTTAGATAAATATTGAAACTTTGGATGATTAAAGAGAGTTGGTTTTCCACTCTAAAGCCAATCCTTCAATCCCGTAGTGATTCCCAAAAGGCTTGCCTTTGCTACATAATGAAAGAAATGGAGGTGAGAGCATCCAAGAAGTTTGTAAAATACTTTGCAAACTAAATAAGAAACCACCACAAGGTTAATAGCAATACTACTACTAACATCACCCAAGCAAAATACTTTGCTTGAGTTCTCCAATCAAAACTAGTGAAAGCAAATTACAAAACTAAATGGAAAAATATCACCTCACAAATACACAAATACACAATGGAGACACCAAGAAGACTCCCAATGCACACCATAGATTCTCCAAAGCTTCCTTTATTATCCATCAAAATGTCACTACAAATACTTGTAGCAAAATTTACACATGAGCACATGAGAGAAAGAGGGAGAAGAGATGAGAAATTTTGGCATAATAGACTTGCTATGAGAATAGATAGGAAAGGAGGAGGAGAGGGTCCAATTTATAGGAGAAAGTGAGGAGAGAGCCCACTTGGATGGGCTCCAAGTGTCACCCATCCAAAGGAGGAGTGTCTCATCAAGGGGGGCGCACTTTTAGGTCAAGAGAGGAGGGTGAGGGTTGAGGGGTGAGTTGGGAAGGGGGAAACCCCCTTTCCCATTAATTAAAAGTGAAGTGGGGACAAGTGGCGAGGTTAACCAAATTTTGGGGGGTACCCATAGTATATTTTATTTTTTATGGGATATTGAGCAAAGGGGGGGGTGCCCCTCTTCTAAGAGGATGGTCAATGTGGGTTGTGGACTAAGTAAAGGGTTTTTTTCTAAGTTCGAAATTATTTTCCCAACTTAGGAAAAGAATTTGGGACACTTTTCCCACTCTCTCTCATGACTTTAGTGACTTTTACAAAATTTGGCTATTTTAATTAAGCCAATTACATGCTGATTTTTGACCAACTTGGACTCCTCATGGACAATGGCCTAGAAAAACTTGTCCAAATGAGCTAAGACTTGGTCCAAGGGTGTAGGGGTTCATGAACCATTTGATTTGAGTACTCATACCCCTATACAAAATCCCCAAGGACCACATTTTTACATTTTACATAAAAAATAATTAAAAATCCCCAGTTTGCGGGAATTTTAATTATTTAAAAAATCTTATCAAAACTTAACGAAATTCTGTGAGACTTTGGGAAATGTCTAGCATGGTCATTTACAACACTCTTAGACCATAGTTACATAGGGCTCGACCATTAGAACGCCTTTCACCACTTTGGAGAATTATTGTGGGAGTGAAAAACTAAAGGGAAATTAATAAGGCTGGTTAGGCCAAATTAATAACCCGAGGAAAAAAAACACTCAGTGAAAGGGACTCCTCTAATGATAAAGTCCTAGGCAATTGACTTAAACTATGATCCATGTAGATCCATTACATTATTATCCTATGCAGGGGAGCGAAAATTCCAATTACAACAAAATGCTGAAGGCCAAAACTGCCTTGTAGAACCAACAAGTCTTCAACTTGGTAGCACCATCAGGTGCATATCTTCATGGTACATGGAGTTGACCCCCTAGTTGAATAAGTGGTCAACACATGGTACATCAACAATCTGTTCTTCCTGGACCATTCTCCACCTGGAGAATGTCTTTCCATTAACAAACTGACTATCCATGATGCCATATATCAACACTCCCTCCCAACTGAAGAAGTCACCACCTCCCTCTCAACCAAGGGAGTTATCTCCACAAGTCCCAGCTTGTCCCTCAAGTATGCAAACTTTATCTTGGACAGAGGCTTTGTCAAAATATCCACTGTCTGCTCATCGATGGAGATGTATTGGAGAATCACTTCTCCCCTTTGGACTTTATCACGGATAAAATAGTACTTGATTTCAATGTGCTTCAACCTGTCATGGAACACGGGGTTGTTTGAAAGCTTCACACAACTCTGATTATCACAATATATCACAGTCGTATCCAACACCTGATCAAATAGTCCAGAAATCAACTTACGAAGCCATATTGCTTCCGTACAAACATCACAAGCTGCAATATACTCTGCTTCTGCAGTGCCGAATGCAATAGACTTCTGTTTCATGCGAGCCCATGATATCATAGCGGATCCCAAACTGAAACATATACTAGAAGTACTCTTTTTGTCATCTGGACTCCCTGCCCAATCTGAATCAGTAAATCTATGCAATTGTACATCACTGTTTGAGGCATATCTCAAACCATAGTTTAGCGTCCCACGAAGATATCTCAAAATGTGCTTTGCAGCTATCCAATGCTCATGTCTAGGTTCCACCTGGAACTTGCTCAACGTGTTCACAACAAAGCAAATGTCCGGCCAGGTATTAACCAAATACATCAACGAGCCAATCAACTGCCGGTATAGGGACGAGTTTACTGGATCACAATCAGAGTCTCTCAGCTTCTTCAGATTTGTCACCATGGGAGTTGCCATGGATTTACAATTCATCATCCCAAACTTCTGAAGGATCTTTACAACATACTTCCCTTGCTCCAGGAAGATTTCACCACGCTTCTGCCATACTTCTAGTCCCAAATATAATGCATGAGACCAAGATCCTTAACATCGAATTCAGAGGCTAACTCTCTCTTATACTGAATAATGAGAGGCTCTGCACCTGTCGGAAACAAATCATCAACATATAGTAGTCAGATCACTTGTGCATCATTCACAACCTTGTAATAAGGATATGGATCAACATAGCTCTTGGAAAATCCAAGTCTCGTCAAGTAACTATCAATTCATGCATACCAATCTCTTGGAGCTTGCTTGAGTCCATACAAGGCCTTCTTCATACATGGGTTTCTCTCGAGTGTACCTCAAAACCTTGAGGTTGCTCTATGTATACTTCTTCCTCAATTACTCCATTGAGCAAAGCAGTCTTTACATTCATTTGATGTAAACTCCAACCTATGGATGTAGCAAAATATATGATGGCTCTAATAGAGGTGTATTTGGCAACTGGAGCAAAAGTCTCATCATAATCTTCTCCCTCCTACTGGGAGAACCCTCTAGCCACGAATCCTGCCTTGTATTTATTGATACTCCCAACTACTGCATGCTTTATCTTGTAAACCAATTTTGAAGTGACTACAGACTTTCCTTCAGGTCTAGGTACAATTTCCCATACGTCTTTTTTCATGATGGATTGATATTCTTCCATAGTTTCCTTCCATTTTTTTTTCTTGACTGCTTCTTCAAAGGTGGAAGGTTCTGCATTGACAAGACTTGTCATGAGTGCCGCATAACTAGAGAATTTTTTGGGCCTCTTGCTCTCCTTGAAGGTGCCACTAGGAGCTTTATGTCTTTCTGCTTCCTGTAAGGTGGATTCTAGCCATGCTGGTCTTTTTCTGTTCTCAGGTACAACAACTGGTTCTACAGGTTTGGTTCTTCATTGGGATGTTCTGGGGAACATGTACTTTCTTCCTTGGCATCTTCATGTTTCTCTTCATCATTGGAGTCCATGGAATCTTCTATAAATTTCTTGAAGGCAATCTTCTCATCAAAAGTCACGTCCCTGCTGATTTCAACCTTTTGTTGACATGGGACATTGATTCTGTAAGATTTTGATGTCTCACTATATCCAATGAATATGCCCTTCTTTCTTGAAGGTTCCAACTTCTTCCTTTTTTTCTTGGGAACATGGATATAGACAGGACAACCAAATATCCTTAAGTGTTCCACACTTGGCTTCTTTCCGGAGAAGGCTTCTTCTGGAGTCATGTTCTTCAATATACGATGAGGACTTCTATTCTGAACATATACAACTGTCATAGTTGCTTCTCCCCATAGAAACATGGATAGATTTTGGTCATTCATCATTTCCTTAACATATTCTTCAATGGATTGGTTCTTTCTTTCTGCCACACCATTTTGCTGAGGATTGTAGGGAGTAGTGAGCTCCCTCCTAATCCCGATCTCTCTGTAGAATGTCTTGAAATCATCTGAGGTGTACTTTCCCTCTTTGTGAGGAGGTTGACATTGGTCCACACACATCTAAGTGAACGATGTCCAAAACTTCTTTTGCTTTACACACTTCCTTTAGAATTGGTACTTGGTGAGATCACTTGCCTCACCGCTTGATGGAGTCATCTACTCCATGTTTGCAACTGTCACTCTAGCTCCTTCTCAGAGCTATCACATGTGACTTGCCTAAAACAAGAACAACAAAGCAAAAGTATTTCCAATAGCATTTTCATAAGAACATATCTATGGTAATAAGGATGGTAGTCATCATAGAATTACCAAGGTGACCTGCCCAGGAGCAAAACAAGAAATATCTCTTCGATCTTGGAGCCTCAACTGCTAGGAAGGGTGCACTTGTTCCTCTGAATGTACTGAATCCAAGATCATTGCTTGAACAAGGTCTCTTGTACATCCCTTGCAAACACACTCATGCTTTGCTGGATGATATAACTTGAAAAGCATATGCAAGTGCATACCTTTGAAATTTGTAGCATCGTTCACCTTGTCTTCTAATCTGAAACTAGACACCATCTTGACAAGAGGAGGTTAGAAACTGAATCTAAAAGGTTCAATGATTAGAACAAGCTAGAAACCCTGAAATTTCAACTTAGACCACAAAAAATAATTTTGACCAAAAGTCAACCTTCGACTTTGACTTTGACCAATCAATCTTCAACTTTGACTTTGACTTTGACCAAGAATTCAAATTGACATTTTTGTTGGCCGAGGGCACTAGGGGGTGCGCTAGGCTAGGGCGCACTAGAATACCCAAAAATTAGGTCCGACGCTTCACTGAAAGTGCCCAAGAATTTAGGTTAGGATTCACTGCAGCTGCAAAATCAGAAACCCTAGTTGCAGCTGCAATTGGTGCTACAGTGAGCTTGACAAGGAACTCCTAATCTACCTTCTAGCGGTTACACTGTTTTGAAGGTAGTGTGGGCCCATAACCTGTTAAAATATTTGATGTGCTTGTTTTACCATAGACAATATCACTATTGTCACTCAACCATAGGCATGCAACCACCCCCGAGCACCTTAACCTTTACTAGATAGAATGATTCCGAAAAGCCACACTAGAACCAACAGATAAACCCTAGTTGCAGCAGTAGCACGAGATGAAACCAAAAAAACACCATCCAACTGCAGCAACAACACAAGACAAGGAGAGTGCACCTCCTCCAAGGGTAGCGCACAAGAGAGAGAGTCTCCACAACCACAGAACAAGAACAATACTCAATAGTAGCAGTTGCAGTTGTACTTCTTAGGCTACCACCAAGAATACCACCAAGAATATCAAAATACCATAAAGAATGTCACCAAGAATACCACCAAGAGATACTAGAAGGTAGGGCGCATATCTCAGGCTAGATAGTGCTATAGAGAGAGACCAAGAATCACCCCAAAAGATGCGCCTTCCTTTCTTGTAGCTGCAGCTCCAGACTTGTGCTATACTTGAGAGAGTGAGTGAAGTGAGTGTGTACAAATGAGCTAGAGCACCTCTTATTTATAGTGGTTCTTGTCACCTGTCTGGGCTGACTTGTCTTTCTGGAAGATAATACATTAATATTATTTATTCTACTGAGCTGACTTGTCTTCTAGGGCTTTTACACATCTGTTTAGGGTTTCTCTTGCTTCTGGAATATTCTATTCTAGTCAAAGGTTACACATGGAGGTTAATACCTCCTGCAGCTACCATAATATCAACATCGGGAGCGTGGCTCTTCCGAATTGGCAGGGAGCATCCAAGAACACCCCGGAGTGCGCTCCCGGTTTTTGGGAGCAGGCTCCCTGGACATTCCCGCTGGAAGCACGCTTCTGGGCTAGGGAACAGGGGGGGTGCTCCTTGTAACACTGTTTCAGACATCTTGCCTCTGGATACATGAAATCTGGAAGATTTCAGAAACCAAGCTTTGATACCATGTTAGATTTTCTAAACTGTGGTAAACAGACTCTACACTTCAAATTTTCTCCTATACTAGATAGCTGAAAATGGAAATCCACTCAAAACTGCAACTGTAATTAATTCTAGAATCTATAAACACATATTGCAGAAAACATATAACTGAACTCAGAAAATAGACTGTCAAAACCTGTTACTACTTTCTCATTACTTCTGGAATTGAATTTGCTGCAGGAAAAAAACCAAACTAAAACCTGCTAACTATTGAACTGAATAATGAATGAAATAGATTCGTATCCTAGCCTTCTTTTATAGAAGTAAGAAGGTCTTACTTAGTGTTTACAAACTTAGATCCAACTCCTAGATCTTTGGATTTGCGCCCTACCTATTAGTTTGCTTGTGCTTTACTAAACTGAGCTAGGCTGCATGCACCTTACCTAACAGGGCACTTGACTAAACTGAGTTGGGTTGCATGTGCTTTACCTAACTGATGCATGTAAACTTAAATTAGAAACTTAATGCATGCAAACTGCATGTGCCTTCACATGCGACCTGTCTAACACATGCACATGCACATGCAAACAGATAATACATGCACATGCACACTGATGACCACTCCCTCATCAGTAATGTGCCCTACTTCTGCCCAGTTCGTCCTACTGAATAGATTAGTTCATAAGTGTGCCCAGGAAAACAAAGTACTTATCCAAGGTAATATCTAATAGGTTTCCCTACTCACTTTTATGCACTCTCCTTCTTGTATTTATGCCTCTTTACAGCACTTTCTTATCAAATGGACAGATCAAGATCATATTCTAGCCGATGAGCAGTTTAGTGGCGGCATTTCTTTAGGAGTTGAGCAGTTCTATGTTGATGATGGATGTGTATTCATAAATCCATCCACTTTTATATTGAGTGGGGTTATCACAAACCCACTCTCTCTTACTTCAGCTATGGCTGACTTTTCATTGAGTTGGGTATCCCCACTCACCCTTATATCTACTCTCTTGTATTTATGCCTCTTTATCAGATGGACGGATCAAAATCCTAATCCCTCAGATGATGAGCAGTTCAGTGGTGGCATTTCTACAGGAGTCTAGCTGTTCTATATTGATGATGGTTGGGTATTCATATCAAGTTGGGTCTTCACAAACCCACTCTATCTTATTTCAGCTATGACTGTCCTTTTATTGAGTTGGGTGTGCCTATTCCTTGTGTGCTTTATCATCCTTCTTCATATCCCCATGCCCAGATTACTGGGGGGTGTTGAAATGATGGTAACTTTACTTGTGGTCATTAGTGCCCTAATTAATTGTATCACTAGGTTATGGCTTAAGATCCGACCTAGTCAACATCATTTTACTGTTTTACATTAGTTTAGGTGACCAAGGTTGCCCTAAGCATTTATGGGGGCCCATAACTCCCTCAGGTGGAGATGCCCCACCTCATGAGTTGTGTATAAATGCACAACTCATGCCTCATTTGTAACATCATATTGATTCATCTTGTGATTGATTCTTTAGTCTACGGACACCATATCTCTCTTGTTCATGGGTACTCTCTCTCTCTCTCTCTCTCTCTCTCTCTCTCTCTCT
>JZKD02S1797102.1:71273-85105 GCA_000966675.3 Picea glauca
GACGGAAGAGGTTCAAGTCAAAGTGACAGCGTGGGCTTTGAACCTAGGCATTGTGCCTCCAAGGACACACTAAGTGAGCCGGACTTAGCTCACATTTGCAAGTGTGTATTAGGACAGCAACAAGTGCCATTTTCCCATTGTTCTATTTTGTTAATATCAAATTTTTAGTTCCCTAATAAAACAAAAAACTCATGAAAATTGCAGAGGTAGAAAAGGAATAATAATAGTGAGATGAAAACTCGTTAATCCCTAAGCATTTTACTTATCCTTCTTCTTACTTGCTCCTACATAAGTACTCTTAGTGAGGAACACGAGAGGGAAGTTGAGGACACATTGGACTTTAAACCCAGGTACCAATCCCACTCTATTGTTGATGATTGCAGCTTCATGAGACAACCTCCAGATCGTACTCCTCTACACTGAGTTGAGATGATCTGTGAGAACGCCTATGTTATTGGTGAGTCGTACTCCTCTGGACTGAGTTGAAATGACTTGTGTTGGTCTCTTGTCATGCTCCTCTGGACTGAGTTGAGATGCCTTGAGATGGCTCTCTTGTTCGTACTCTTATGGATTTAGTTGAGTTGATCTGTTTGAGAGTGACGTCCCTTGTGGTTGAGCACATGTGGACTTGTCCCTAGTGGCAGAGCACTAGAGGATGTGTGTGAGACTCGTTGCTATCTTGTCAAAGAGTAAGACTATTGTAAAATCCTAATTTGTATTGTGAAGGGTACAAATCGGCCCTACTGTGTAAAGACAATTACTATTATGTAAAAGATTAATTGTATTATTTAGTTGTACAACTCGGCCCTATTGTGCCAATAGACATATCCATTCATTGAGTTAGGTCATGTATATATTAGAGAGATACATCCCCATTGAGGATCATATCTCATTCTCTCACAACGCATACTTGAAGAGCTGAAATTTAGTGCGCACTCTTTTCTATGCGCTATCCTTCTTGGTCATAGAGAACCCTATTGTGTGCGCTAGGTTTTTCTGTGGAGAGGGTTCTTCTCTTGGCAATATAGTAAAGGGTTGCTTGGTTTTTCCCTTGTTTGAGAAGGGTTTTCCCAGGATAACTTCTTGTGTCTTGTGCATGGTTATTCTTCTTGTGATCTTGGTTTACTACAGCTATTGTGTTGTTGCATTGTTTATGGTTCAAGTTCGTGCTAAATTGAAAAGAAACTATAGGTGCTTGAGTAACCACTAAAAATTCAACATCTACCTCTCGCTTAGACCAAGAAAGTGATCGATAGTTGATGCTTAATTTATACAGTTTTGGGCATTAATAGGCTCCCCTTTTTGCATCACGATATCCATACTCTACTCTTACTTCTTTCTGTTGGACAGTTAATTTTTAGTTCTTAGCTAGATACTTAGCTCTGCTTTTACTTTCAATATTGATCTAGAAGTCGCTTTTGACTCCCATATTGTATTTACATTGGATTGTCCTCGTTAGTCCATTTGACCTACTTTTGTGGCCACTTGTTGGACATTAATAAAATTATCTTGTCTTATTTTATCAGAAGAGATTCTTGCTTAGGTAAGAGGATGTACTTGCTCCCCTTGGATTTCTCCATTAATTAAAGGCAAACCTTCTAGTCTTTTAAAAGCTACTAGAGGCCTTAGATAAGGTTGTCTATTGCCCCCTTACCTATTCGGAAGAGCTCTGCAAACAAAGCATTTAAATGAAAGGTTGCCACGGATTGAACTGATCAATGGCACCAAATCAATAAAACAATCTCAATTTAAGGATGACACTCTTCTATTAGGTGTGCATGTACAATAATTGCAAGAAGATTCAAGACTATCCTATAATGTTATCTTAATGCCTCATGTGACCAAGTTAACCTCACAAATGGAAAAAAAATATGGGATAAATTTCGATGAAGCTATGCTCATGAGAATTTAGAAATATTAGAATTTCTAACACAAGGGTGGAAATCCATAATATATTTGGGAACTCCTCTCTATTGGATATCTTAAATCCCCAGAGTGTCGACACGTGATAGATAAATTTTAAAAAGAAAATAGTAGGTTGGACTACCTAATGGTTCACCCTACAAAGTAGGAGAATTCTTATTCAAGCAATTTTGTCTAGTCTTCCTATCTATCTATACTCAAATTTGATAGCTCCTTCTAGGATTCTAAGAAAACAGGGAAAATTGATAAGGAAATTCTAATGGGAGGGGGTAAAGCAGTCAAGAAGGACAAAATTCTCATTAGCAACATGGGAAAAAAATAAGAAACACCTTGCTTTGTAAGGGCTAGATAAAACAGATTCCAAATTAGGGATCAATGAAATGGGAGCTAAGATGCTTTGGAATCTAATCAACGAGGAACAAGTATGGTGGAAAGATATTTTGTTATGATATAATTTGGGCATCAAAGAATTTCATTTTTAAAGGCATTCCCCCATTCATTGGTTCGCCCTTTCTAAAATCCATCCTAAATGTCATTCCTCTCATCAAGGATTCAATCTCTTGATTCCTAAAGGATGGGTTATCTAATAGAATTTGGGACGACTCCATTCTCAGGGCTCCCCCTCTCAGTGTCAATATTGACTTTCTCCCTCTCTTTCAATCGTTCTCTAGGAATAGTATCTCGATTTTGGTTGATAATTCCTCTTGGTCTAATTCAAAATGTCCTCTCTAGGAAAACAAGGCATCTCCCATCCCTATCCCCAAAGCCTTGGCCCATATTTGGGTTAATCTCATGCTCTCTCTAGAAGGGAAAACCCTCCTCTCAAAAAAAGATAAAGACTCTCATATATGGGTTACCAAGGCATGATGCTACTTAGTTAAGGAAGGATATCACAAGTTGTTAAATAGAGGTTCTACTCCTCCCTATCCAAGCATCCTTTGAAAAAAAAAATTGTTTGACCAACTCTATCTCAAAGTTTGATTTCTTTTTCTGGTGAACAAGCAAAAACTTGATTAAAAGGGAAATTATTGGCCCCACAAGATGCCCCTTGTGTTGTTTGGATGACAAATCATCTAACCATCTCTTTTTTTGAGTGTTCAGCTTCAATCTCAGGCTAGCTTCTTCTTCAAATGGATGTAGGTCTTCCCATATCCTGTAGGCCAAATTCTAAAGATCAATAGTTCAATGTGTGCCACTCTTCTTATCCTTGTGGACTTAAAGGAGAGCGAGTCATTGCAATCTATAGCTTGATTCCAAAGTGGTCTTCTCAAAAATATGTCTAATAGAAATAGACAGACCTTTAGTGATGTCAGGCCAGGTATTGGAAGAATTGGTAACTCCACACTTGTGTTATTGCATTAGCTTGAAATTCAATAAATACACAAAAATTGATTGTTGGTCTTCCCTAACGGGTGGCTCTTCCTATCACCTACAACTCTTCATATTTACAATTTATGTTGCAAGAAACATGATCCCAAGGATTACGTGTCCAACATTCCCCGCCTTAATTCAAAGGGGTGTTTGTGAGTCCAATCATCATTCTGAACTTCTCAAATKTTTCTCTTCCAATCGCTTTGGTGAAGATGTCCACAATTTGCTCATTTGTGGAACAATGTCTCAAGTGAAYAGTCTTGTCCTCTACATGATATCAAATCAAGTGATACTTTGTGTYGATGTGCTTTGTTCRATCATGGAATCTGGGATTCTTGGCCAACTCGTGTTAGGTATCSAGAGAGGTAGTAGGGGGGGGGCAGAGGGCCCATAKTGATAATAGTGGATGCCATTCAATGTAAGGTGGACTAGGTCCACTATAATATTAAATAAGGCCCACTATGGTAGTTAGATATAATAAATGTAAGAGGACTTACTAGAAGGTTTCTTCTATATTACAGAAGTATTGTCAACTAGAAGAGGAGTAGAATTCAATTGTTTCTCCTACAAATCTTCAAGTATTTTCCTGAGCCACACAATCTCCTTCATTGCTTCTATAGCTGCCACATATTTTGCCTCTGTTGTGGAATCTATTGGGACTGATTGTTTGCATAATCTCTAGGAGACAACTGATGATCCAAGACTAATGAGATAGCATGAAGTTGACACTCCAATTTCCTTATCCCCAACAAACTCTGAATCAGAATATCCTAATCAGGTTGAAGTCATCCACCTTAGAGTACCTGAGTCCAAAAGACTGAGTTCCCTTCAAGTATTTTAGAACTCTTTTTGCAGCAGACCAATGTCCTTCACAAGGATTTTGCATGAACCTGGAAAGAATCCCAACAACAAATGAAATGTTTAGTCCAGTGGTAGTAAGATAGATAAGACTTCCCACAAGTTGTTTGTACTTGGTTGCATCCTCAAATCCATTCCCTTCTTTTGATATGAGCTTAAAATTATGCTCCATTGGAGTAGAAACAGGAATACACTCAACCATGCCAAACTTGTTCAACAGATCTCCAATGTACTTCTTCTAGGAGATGAATATGTACTTTTAATTTTGAATCACCTCAACTCCCAAATAGTAATGAAGATGTCCCAAATTTGTCATCTCGAAGCCTTTCTTCAACTCTTTCTTTATAGATGCAATGTAGCTTTCATTGTTCTTTGTTATCAACAGATCATCTACATATACAACAAGATATAGAATGGTTTTGCCAACTTTCTTCACAAACAAAGTTGCATCATCAAGGTTGTAGTGCTTGAAATTCAATTTCATAAGATGCTCAGTTAACTTTTCATACCAGGCTCGCAGTGCTTGTTTCGGGCCATATAAGGATTCGATGAGCTTGCATACCTTGTGTTCTTGTCCCTTAACAACAAATCCTTTTGGCTGAGACATGAAAACATTCTCTTTCAAGTCTCCATTCAAGAAAGCAATCTACACATCCATTTGATGAATTTTCCATCCATTATGTGCTGCCATGGAAAAGATAGTAGCCCATTTTACTGTGGGGGAAAAAGTCTCCTCAAAATCAACACCTTCTTTCTATGCAAATCCTTTTTCCACAAGCCTTGCTTTGTGCTTGTCAAGTGAGCCATCTGATTTGTATTTTTTCTTTAATACCCACTTGCAGTCAATTGGCTTGGTTCAGAATGGAGGATCCACCAACTTCCATGTCCCATTCTTGACGAGAGAATCATATTCCTTCTACATGGCTTCTTTCCATTTATGATGAGAAGTGGCTTCTTCAAAGGAAGTTGGTTCAAGGTTAGTAGATAAATTTAACTCATAATCATATGAAACATCCATGTCATCTACATCACCTGAGTTTGAATTACCTCCATCTTGTCTTGAGTAAATCCTGGTTCATGTCTTTCCAACCTCATCAAGATGAACACTTTCAAGTGTTTTTGTGAGCCATTTTGTTGGACCTTTCTGAGATGGTCCAGGTTGCTCAGTTGACTGAGATGGTGTTGAGTTGTCAACAAGACTCATCTTTTCAATCCTCTCAATCATCACATCACCCAAATGAACTTCAGGTTCTGATGAAGTGGTTGGAACTTCATGTGGGGGAGATGGTGCTTCAAAAGGAGATTCCAGAGATTGACCCAAGATAGGGATCCCCCCTTCAAGATGTGGAATTTCATCATCAAATTCATGATATGTCTTTACACGAGTGAATCTATCTAGATGATCAAGTTGCCTCTCAACAATTTGGTCATTCTTGGAGGATTCAAGAAAGATTACATCTTTAGAAACGATGAATTTCTTATTTGTCTCATCGTAAAGATGATATCCCTTGGTGGTATTCGAGTACCCCAAGAAGATGCACTTCTGACTCCTTGCATAAAGCTTTCTTCTTTGTTCCTTAGGAATCAAGGCATAGCAAGTGGAACCAAAGACCCTGAGATGCCTCACCGAAGGAATGAGGCCACACCACATTTCATAAGGAGTCTTGTTTTCAAGAGCATGAGATGGACACATGTTTTTCACATAAACTGCACATAGAACTGCATCAACCCAAAACATCAATTTTACATTCTTGAAAAACATCATGGAACAAACCATATTTAGGAGTGTCATGTTCATTCATTCAGCTACACCGTTATGTTGAGGATTGTATGAAACTTTGGTTTGATGCTTGATCCCATGTTGGCAAAGGTAGCTTTCAAATTCATTAGATGTATGTTCTTTTCCATTATCAGTACAAAGAGAGCCAATACGAAATTGAGGTTCATTTTGAATCCATACATGAAAATTTTTAAAAGTTTCAAAAGCTTGTGATTTATCTTTCAGCAAGTACACCCAACACATCCTGGTGTAATCATCAATAAAAGACATGATATATTTATTGCCATTTGCAGAAGGAATAAGCATAGGGCCACGTAAATCAGAATGAATCAGTTCAAGTTTTCTACATGCTCTGAAAGTAGAATCATGAAATGTTGTTTGCTATGATTTCCAAGGATACAAGCATCACATTGCTTCAATTTCCTAGGAATAGTAAGTAAACTAGAAAGACCATTCTTTTACAATACATGGAAGCTGTCAGAATTAATATGACCAAATCTAGCATGCCACAAGAGACTAGATGGCAGTATACCTTCACTGTGATGAGAGAGGTATGCAGCATTCTCTGTATGGGCAGATGTCCCTTTCAATTTCAGCAGTCTTCCATCCTCCATTCTGGTCATGACAACCATGTTGTCAGAATCCTTCCTTATTTCAACTTTGCCACCAAACATATGAATAGAGTGGCCTTGTTGTCGGATGCGCACAAGGGACAGCAAGTTCCTTTGCAGGTCAAGAAGATAGAGCACAATATGCAGAAGAAAATCCATGAATCCAGGCAACTTAAGTCTGATGGTGCCCATTCCCGAAGGTTTGAAACTCGATTTATCTGCAAAATACACTATGCCATCTACATTGTAATTGATGTCTTCGAAGAAGTCTCTTTGAAATGGCATGTGGGAGATTGCACCTGTGTCAAGAAGCCATGCATCTCTCCAAGGAGTATATGAAGTGTTAAACAAATCTTTTGTTGCTCCTATATTGCAATGAGAAACAATGTCACGAGCAAATTCAAGTGGATTACCTTTTGTTGGTTTTGAAGTGCCACCTTTGTCCTCTTTCTAATTTTATCTGTCTTCGTTGATCTTCTCCCATGGAACTTTGCAGTCATTCGCTTCATGTGTCCCATTCTTTTTGCAGCAGGTACAGTTAAGATTGGATCTATCACCTTGGTTGTGTCTACCCCCCCTACCTCTGAAAGTATTTCTTCCACGTCTTTCTTTGTTGCCTTCTCCTCTAGAAGAATCATGTGACTGACTCTTTTCTTTCTGAGCAAGGCACACGGCCTGATCGATGGAATGAGATGAATTTTTTCCAAAGACTTTCTCATGTTCTGCAATTTCTCCACCAACTTATCAAATGTGATGGATTTCATTTGACCACTTGATTGCAGAGATTCAAGGTAGTGAGAATATGTAGGGTAGAGGGCCTTAATGAAGGCTGTGAGAGGAAGGTCTATCTTCACCCCAGTGGCATCAATGCCATGCATTATGGCTTTGATCTCAAAAGCTAAAGCCATAGGGTCATCATTTTTCAACTCTAGGTTGAAGAGTTTAACCATCAATTGTATGAGTTCCAGTTCTGAGTGTCATACAAGTCATTCAATCTCTTCAAAGTACTATAAGAGTCATTAATAGAAGCAATATGATGGCTCACCTCTTAACTTACTGTTGCAGAAATCACAACATATGCTTTCTGGTCTTTGTCCTTCCATATAGCACGTTCTTTGTTTGATCTAGAAATGGTCGATTTGCTACTCTTCGGCTTTGCTTCTGATTCATCTTCAGTAACAACTGATTCGACTTCTTCTTCATTGGCAATTGTTGCTTCGCAAATACCATTCCATAGGTCGTTGAAGATCAATGTGCTTTTGATCTTTCTGTACCATTCTTTGTAGTACCCTTTGCTAGTCAACACTATGTCGATGATGGTAATTATAGAATGCATCTTCTTCCACCTTCACTCACGTGCAGCAGCAACAAACTGGTGAACTAATAGTCAGGAAAATAAGATATCGCATGTAAAGGTGGACAATGTAAAGGAACAATCGATACCACGCATGAGCCTCTTATACGATCTCAGGTTTGATTGGGTCTGGTGTACACATGAGCTCGTGCATTGGAAAATGAAAACCGCCACACAACTCCCAACGCAGCGAATTAGGGTTTCCGAACACAGTTTTGGTAGAGAACGTAGTAGAGCAAAGAGAGGAGATCAAGTTGATAATTTCCTGCAGTCACAATTTATGGTGAGTTGTGCTTGAACAAATTCGAGCAAAGAGGCAGCTTGTAGCATATCAAGATCAAGTTGATAATTTATTTGGGGTGTCGAACGTGGTCCATGTGGTGCAAAGTAGTGGCCCTCATTGCTTTTCCATAACAAGAGTGTTGCCTGGTCAAACCTCAGTCAATGTGCTTCGTTTGATGATGCATGAACCAAACATGATGTTCAATTCTCTCAAGTGTCGATCGAGGACTCCCTTCAAGTGGACGACGATTACGACTTGGACTCTGTTGTCTCCAATCTAAACATCATCGCGTCCACATTCAACTATTTGCCATGTCTCTCCTCCTCGAATTAGGGTTACGTTTGGTAAGCCGAAGGGAGTCTATGGGTTCGGCTACGCATACAGACTATTGGATAGTCGACGGGCAACAAGTGTGATACCTAGTGGACAGTTGATAGAATTAGGTTTTCGCAAATTAGGGTTTGAAGTGGTTGGAACGAGAGCGAAGTGGTAAATTGAAACGCAGAAAGACAAAGAGTCGACCAGAGTGGCAGAAGGAAGAGGGGCAGACAAGAAGGCATTTTTTGCACGTTAGGGGAAAGAAAATGCCAAGAGAAATAATGGACTTAACCTGCGCTCTGATACCACTGTTAGGCCAGGTCTTGGCAGAACTAGTAACTCCACTCTTGTGTTATTGCATTAGTTTGAAACTCAATAAATATACAAAAAATGATTGTTGGTCTTCCCTAATGGGTAACTCTTCTTATCACCTACACCTCTTCATATTTACAATTTATGTTACAAGTAACGCAATCCCAAGGATTACGTGTCCAACAAGTGATAAGAAGGTTAGCTAAGAGAATTTACAAAAACAGCAAAAACAGTGTAAACTTAATTAGGGAGACAATGATATAAAATTTCCCACTTAATGGAAAGCCCTACACCCTATTACCCAGTGTTACATTTATCGACAATATTCACTCATATCATGACTCATTCCCCAAAATGATAATATCAAAGATAATTATCACAGAAATTTCATCTTTTGAAATTATCGCAATAATTTCAGTAATTATCACAAGTAAATGGAAATCATCGCTTTGCCCGCATCAATCTCCCCTTATAACCTGATTCTTAGTATTATAACCCTCATTTTGCAAAAGTGAGTTGGGGGATTAAGTTCTGAGGATATTGTGACCATTTTCCATGAAGCAAACAAGGGGAAATCTATTGTTTTCATTGCCATGATTCATCTCATGAGATACATTTATTTTTTGTTTTGATGTGATTTTGTATCATCCTATCAGGAAGTATGACTCGGGACAGATATCATATTTCAGTATCGATGTGTGATATACCACTTGACATCTTATATATCAGTTTTATTTTCATTTTTATGTATCAATGTGTTTGCTTGATGTTGTTGTTGCTTTAGATGCTTAAAATTTTGAAAAAAAAATATATTATTTTTGTATTTTTTCAAGTTTCCCAATATTTTCCCCGTCATTGCCAATAAGTTATATTTCGGACCCTCATCGTGATAAATGTAACATTGCTATTACCCAAGGAAGTGAAATGGTTAAAAGCATGGGCAATCTAGGTGGCCACCAAGGTAGAACAAGATCCCTGAAGGCAAGTGCAATTAAGCACTAAAGTTCATTGCAAAATCAACACTAAGAATAGTGATATCAAAAATTGGAATGAATCACAACAAAAATATGCCTTTGTCTTTGATGAAGCGTCTAAAGGAGATTCATAACCTTCTGGATCAAGAGGAATCATCGTATCTTTGGAAGGAAAAGTTTGCAAAAGATATGCTTGGAATATAGCTAATTCTACAAATAACCAAGAAGAATCCCCTACTCTTTTCAACCTCCTTTGAAACAATAATCTTGGGGGACTCTCAAATTATGATAACAAACTTGCTAGGAATCTTAATGATGTCAACTATCCAAATGGATGGAAATATTTAAAGAGCTAGACGTATGGCACTAGAAGGCCAAGCACATCCTTAGGAAAAGGTGCACTGAAGCGACCCCCTCCCCTCACTCCTTCGCCCCTAAAACACACTTCAAGCAAGAGAGCCCTCAAGAGCACGCAATCAAACCCACTTGGAAGCGTTTTCCAAGAGCATGCTCCATAGCTAAAAATGGCATTCCCTACCTTTGTGGGAAGCACTCCCTAAACAAACTTGGAGTGCTCCCTAGGCAAACCTGGAGTGCTCCCACTGATAAAAAAAATCTCCTTAAGCACTCTCATGCCTAGCGAAACACTCCCACATATTTTCACAATTTTGGGTTTTTTTTTCCTTTTTTTGTATGTGAGGCCTAAGGGAAGGCCCCAATAAGCCTCACAACTCATGGCTAGGGTTTATGGATGGATGAAATGTTGAGATCACAAGAGATAAACGAGGATAGAATGGAACCAACCAGCAAACTCTAAATCAACAGAAACACATAGAGAGAAGAGAAGAGAAGGTTAACCTATGAACAAGACAAGCACAAGATGGATAGACCTATAGGCTAAAAAATCAATCACTAATAAATGAATATGATATTTCAAATGACTCATGAGATGTGTATTTATACACAACTTATGAGGTGGGGCACCTTGTTAGCTTTCGAAGTTACTCTGAAAGTGTTTACACCATCCTTGGGGGTGCTTTTTGTGATGTGGGTTGCATGGTGTATAGATGACCCTTGGTTGTTTTGTGATGAACATACATATTGGAGTTAGCTTCCTCATTTATTTTTTGACCTTGTCTTGATGTTTGTGTGGCATTCTTTCTTGAAGCGTTAGAGACCTATGGAGCTTGGTGGCATTCTTCATGATGGCCACATTGAGGTTGGTTGCTTACGTGGGAGGACGACTTGTTTTGGAGGAGGAGCGTTGGGCATCTTGAAGGAGGGTGTTGAGGCCTAGATGGCATGGGCACACTTGGTTGCTTACATGGAGGCTTGTACTTGACTGGAGGACACTTGGGTTGAGGGAGTGGTCATTTAGGTGGTGTGGACTCAAAGAAGCACATGGCATAGGAGAAGCTTTGGAGGCTTGAGGAGATGGAGCATTGGACACATCTTGTAGAGCATTAATGCTTTGGATCCTTGCTTCTTGGACGTATTCACCTTGGAGCTTGACATGTGTCACATAGAGATGGAGAGCTCCATATGTGAGCCTACTTGTGTAGAGTAAGGTTGCTTGTAGTGGACTAGGTCCACTTTATATTGTTGGTCTCCCTCACCTCTCATATAAATAGAAGGAGAGAGTACTTTCATAAAAATTCATTCATTCATCACACACTTGTACTAGGGATGTGAGAAGTGAAGTGCACTAGTGTCTCTCTTGTGTACTCTTCATTGTATTATCTTTCTTGGTCTTGGAGCGCTATGGTGCTTGGAAACGTTCAAGGGAACTTCTAGGTTTAGGGTTTTACCCCAAGGAGGCAAAGAAGCTAAGTTTGTAAAAAAACCTACAGGGACAAAGATAGCATTGTATCTTGTAGCTGTTGTGAGAGAAAAACGCAAGGGTTTTGTGACATTTGGAAACCCTAGTGCTACTTGTTATGTTTGTTGAGGAGGAGAGAAGGAGACTTTTTACATGTGCCAAGCAGGACTTGCAGTGATGATTCTAGCTTGTTGAGGATCCTTGTTGGAGAGACCGGCTTTGGTTAGGAGTGATTCCTAGCTAGGAGGAATTGGTTCTAGGGTTTTCATGGTTTCCCTAGCTAGGATTTGGAAAGCTTGACTGTACTACCCTTGTGATAAAGCTACAGTATGTACTTGTACTTCATTTCATATATATGTATGAAGTTTCCAGCTATCCAAATATTGTGTACTTGCAGATTTGATTTTCCCTTTGTTATCTTTTTGTTTGGGTGGATTCCTGCACTTGTTATTCAAGCTCATTTGACATAACATACAGATGAAATTGTTAAGTGATTTAACACACATATAGAAGATAAGGGAACAGATTTTCTGCTGTAAAACCCACTGTAATAAAGTTATTTCAGATCTGTTATATGCCTGGAAAAGTGTGCCCTAAGGGCTGTACCTTCTTAGCATTGAAGTACACTTGTATGGTATTTATTTTCTTGGGTTGCCGGGTGATTTTGGTTGAAGTAAAGTGAAATATTTGTTGCTGTAATTGAATACTTCAGATCAGCCCTAAGGCTGAAAGTTCGCAGGGAATATTTCCGAGAAACCTCATGTAAATGAGGTAAATTTTCAGATTTGCATTAATTGTCCTAGATCCGAAATTTCTACATACCTTCTCCCATTAGGGGGTTATGGGTTTTATATAAATGCCCAAGTTGGCCTTAGCCACCTAAACTAACATAAAATAGAGTTGACTATGTCGGGTATTAAACCATAACCTAGTAATACAATAATGAGAATGCTTAGCCATAATAACAAATAACTACAAGTGAAGATTACCATCATTTCAACACCCCCCCCCTTAATCTTAGCATGAGGTCGTGGAGAAATACGAGCATACCCAACTCAATAGAGTGACAACTATAGCTATAATAAGAGAGTGGGTTTGTGATGACCCAACTCAATACAAATGTGGAAGGGTTTATGAATACCCAACCATTATCAACATAGAACTGCTCAACTCCTAAAGAAATGCCGCCACAAAATTGTGCATCATCTACAGGAATATAATCCTGATCTGTCCATCTAATAAAGAAGTGTTGTAAAGAGGCATAAATGCAAGAGAGAGAAGGTATAGAAGTGAGTGGGCATAGCCAACTCAATGAAGACTCAATGGTAGTTGGAAGAAAAGAGAGTGGGTTTGTTATGTGACCCAACTAAATACAAAAGTGGACCTAATAATAGCTAGAAAAATGTTGCCACCAAATGCTCATCATATGGGAGACTACGATATCCAACTACCCATCCCATAAGCAAGTGTTGGAAGAAACAACATTTATAGGAATCAACTTTAAGCTCCTCATCCTCTGAAGGGAAGTGATTACTAAATTGTTGAACTGTTGAAAGAATGTTGCAACTGAACTACTCATCTGCTACAAACTAATGTCACTGACTTACCCATCCAATGGAGGAGGGCTGAAAGACACATCCCTGTTAAATTTTCTCTTAAGCAGTTAAGTGTGTATAGTATTCTTTAACTTTAGTCTATTAAGACAATAACTACATGCATAAGGATATCCACAATACACACAAGATTTATCCTGGGAAACCCTCATGGGGGAGAAAACCCAACAAAGCTTCTTCAATATAGATTCTTCAACAAGTACAATGTCTCTCTCAAGAGAGATCTCACCAAAACAGAAGATAGACCAGAAAACCCTAACCAGAATAGAGTAGTGCACCACTAGACCAAGATAGTCCTTCACCAGATAACCAAAACCCTTCAGCGTAACACTCTTCCTCTGTAGCCGCATCACCCTTCCTCTATAGTTGCGTCACTCTCTCAGACTTGTGCACTTTTCAGTGTGAGAGAGCTTGTAGTGTGTCTTCTCCAAATGAGGCACCTAGCCTCTTATAAATACAAGTTGTGCCCCCCATAAATTAGGTCAGGGCCGACCTGTCCAATTTATCTTTCTAATTTACAATTGACTTGTCAAGGCACAATAGGGTTGACTTAACAAATATAATATAATATTATTCTTTAGGGTTTTGTCTTGGTCAAAAACAATATGAATATAAT
>JZKD02S1797113.1:35610-46116 GCA_000966675.3 Picea glauca
TTGGGATTTTCTGGTTCTGTTATTGGGTTCTGCAGTTTTTGGTGAACCATTGCAGGGGGCACCGGGTTACTGGGGGTTTTGGGCACGGGGGCCAAGATTCATTTCGGTTTCCTAGAGCTATGGAGACGGACAGGCTGCTCCTAGCTAGCTGGGAGGTTAGTCGGTTTGGGTAGAGTTTGGTCAGTGCATCAGGCTAGGCAAGGCTGCAGGGAAAGGACAACCATATCAGCGGAAATTAGCATCAAAAGTAGGTATTGTATTATGAATTGCTGAGTTATTTTCATGATGTAGATAGATTTTAATTTTTGCAGAATATTTATGCTTATATGATGGAGAAGGAATAATTTATGTATGAGAAAGGAATTATATGTTTAATTGTACGAAATTTTGGAGTTAATTAAGTAAGGTCCCTACATTATCTAATGAAATTCAAACATCTATAATAATGGATTAA
Organism: Picea glauca; assembly: GCA_000966675.3. Taxonomy (NCBI): domain Eukaryota; kingdom Viridiplantae; phylum Streptophyta; class Pinopsida; order Pinales; family Pinaceae; genus Picea; species Picea glauca. The sequence continues at coordinate 36,065 of JZKD02S1797113.1, forward strand.
ACATTAACAGGCTCTTATAGTCCCTGGTAGAAGACAAGTGAAGAATATGGATGTCTACCTACAACCATTGGTAGATGAATTGAAGGAATTATGGGAAGGGATACAAGTATACGATGTATCAAGACCCATCGTAATAGAGAGGAGTTTTATATTGTATGGCATATGTGCTTACACCACACATGATTATCCAGGATTAGGAATTTTCTCTAGTAATTAACATGTTTATTGATTTGTTTATATAAGTAACAATATTTATTTGCATATTTAATTCGTTGTGATTGAAATTCTATTAAATGCTAGTGTGTTATGTATACAATAATTTCATAGGTCTTGTAACTAAAGGCTATCATGGATGTAAATGTTGTGGACCTTCTCTGAAGGCTAGGTGGTCCAACCACCTATGAAAGACAGTGTACGACTGCTCGAGAGTATTCCTCCCATAAGAACACCCTTATAGAAGAGCAACATCCGCTTTCAATGATAAACTAGAGAGAACCCAAAGGCCTGCAATAATGACACCAGCAGAATGGCTTAAAGAATATGAGAGAGATAAGGAGAAGGAGATTACATAAATGTTCGATTCAAATGGGGAGCCTATGTTCGATGATACAAAATTCTTTGACACCTATGTTGAGAAATTTCCCATTGAAATGAAAAGGAAATCTATCTTTTATGAGCTCCCCTATTGGGAGAATCTTAAGATTTCCCACTTACTAGATCCCATGCATATATTTAAAAATGTTTCATCTTCTTTATGAAGGCTCATATCATCGAAATAAAGTTACACATTGGCTGTGAGGAGAGATCTTATTTCTTCAAAAACTAAAAAGAAACATTGTCGAAGACAAGAAAGTAGAGGAGAGGTTGGTCCCTCTTGGTCTTTCAAAGAAGGTGATGTCCCATGGATTTTGAAGAAAGGAGATCTTTATTTGGCAAATGAAGTTATATTGGGTGTGAAGGTGCCTTCTTTATATGGGTCTTCCCTGTGACGTTGCTTCACTGTGCGTCAAGACCATTTGTCGAGGTTGAAATCACATGACCATCTGAACCTTCTAAAGGTACGATGTATGTCAAAAATATGATTTTATTATTTGTAATTTTTATTTTTATGCCATGGGATAAAACATAATTATTTTTTTATGTGTTTACTTTGTAGTGTCAATATCCTTTGCTCGTGCATGGGTGTGTGAACCATGATTTCTCCCATGACCTAAGGCATGCCATATCTAAATTATTCGCATCTATGCGTTGGATCACATCAAAGGAGATTCATATGGCTAACATTCCACGGTGGCATCAAGAGATAGCTGAGATTGTTTATATATTTGAGAAGAAACTACCGCCAAGTTTCATGGACTTGCAAGTTCATCTTCTAATTCACCTAGTAGATGAGGTTGAATTAGTCGGGGTGGTCTCCTTTCATTGGATATTTTTTTTAGAGAGGTACATGAATAAATTGAAAGGAGTTGTTCGTAAAAGGGAAAAACCCACGGGGTCTATGACAGACGGGTACATATCATATGAGTCTTTCTATTATGCTAGTGAGTACATCAAGAAGATCGATAACACACCAGGTGCAATGATTTGGGACGATGAAAGGGATGAAGACAAAAGAGAAGGGGAGCTTCTCCAAACGAATGGAAAAAGGTGCTTGTAAATAGTAAGTGACTTATTGTTTGTCAAATTTCTACACAGTAACTGTTCACATTGAACTTCATAATGTATATTTTCATGATCTCATATGTACTATATGTTGGCTTGATTTCATGAATACATTAGCGAATTCAGAAATTGATGCCATCAATAAATTATTTCTTTACAATTTGGAGGCAACACAGTTGTGGGTCACATTGTATGAACAGAAGAGGAGGAAATGGGAAAGTGACACGAAAGAAATTAGATGGTTGAATGGTAGAAGCACGCCTTATCTTGATCATTTAAAAGAAAATATGTCAATGATATGCCCCAAAAGTTGGGTTGTTGACCAATTCTGAGAGAAATATGGTGCATCGGGTCGTTACCCACGTGAAGAAGAGGATGCACTAAACATAGGGATTGATTACAACAACTCTGTAACAATATTTTTGTGTACATAATTTTTAACTTCGTAATGCACATTTGAATTGTAAGTACATCTATGTTATTTTATATTTTAATGGTTTGGTTATTAGACACATATTGACACTGTGATTTGTTGACTTTTTTATAGGTGCATTTGTTCCCATCTATGTCGGCATATGAACATCATTTTTGCATAGAGGATGTCGATGATCGACATGTGACACAAGATTGTGGAGTGGAATTCGATTTTGACCAATCTAGTCGTGCTAGCCACAATAATCAAAACACCATACAGGGGGCGTTAGGTTACGTCGAAAAGATATAAAAGATCATTTGAGTGGACTTCTCTTCTTTCCAATCTGTCATTTTTACGTGCAAGTGGTGGGACACCTTTGATCGAAATAATGTAAAGGAAGATCATGATAGTGGGATGACATGTATCAACTCTAAAAAGATGTGGGATGAAGCTAAGGAGCCTTATGTTTTCCCAAAACACTGCAACCAAGTGTTTTTTTACCCAGATGTGTTGGATAGGGATCGGTGGTTTGTATTAAGACATGACCCTAGATCAAAACATATTTTTGAAAACAACAATGTTATCATGCCAAGCGAGGAAGATAATGAGGGTGATGACAACAGAGATTAATATGTATATGTTTTATTTCATTTTTAATATTGTTGTTGTATATTTTTGTTATATTCTTTATTTCACTAATTATATTGTTTTCTATTCATCTTCTGACAAAGGAAATGTTAAGTTAATTATAACAAATTTTTGAACAATTTTAGTTGGTTAACAATTAGTTTGATGTGTAATGTGTTTGTCTTTCAAATTATTTGTGATTGCATGGAAMGATTGTTATTTGAACATATTTATATGTCGTTGCATATATTTAAAAATGTTTCATCTTCTTTAAGTATTTCCAACTGTGAAATCCTAAAAAATGTTAAATGTCCAATTGAACTTTTAATGGGATATGAAATTCTATTTTTTATGTTGATATAATTAGATGTAATGATATGGTTGATATGCTTGTTTAATAGTACAACATTTTTTAGAATATGTTAACATGATGATTCAAAAACTAAGTTTATGTTCATTTATTTTGTAGATTTAAAAGTAAGATTAACAAAAAATGTGGTTTATAATTAAAAAAATAAATGTATAACATGATTTTGCGATAATTTGGTTTTTAACTAAAGTAGTGTTTGTTAGTTTACATATTCTCCTTCGGTGCCTTCTTTATCGAAATCTTCTACTTCCATGAACATAACTCTTTTTGTTTCACTTTCACTGACTTCATCTTCATCTGATGAGGAGTTGTCTTCTTTTGTGCAAAAAAAATTCTTAAAGACTTTCTTTTTGGTTATTTTGCCTTTATATGTTTGTTTTCTATTTGAATCATCTTCTTCACTTCTTTTATTTTTCTTATGAGTACATTTGTTAGCAAAATGACCAATACCATCACAATTAAAAGAAATTAATGGAAGCTTAACTTTATATTTTTCATTGGTTCCCTTTTTCAGTCTTCTGGCGAAGTTGGCTACTTCTTCATCGTCATCTGAGATATCATTGTTGTTGCTATCTTCTTTTGCTTTTTGCTTTCCCTTTTGCTTTGACTTCTTGGATGCTTTGAATGCTGCTTCTTTTGTACCTGGATTCTCTTGTTTTGTTCTCATTTCATAAGTTGTGAAAGTTCCATGTAGTTCATCCATGCTTATTGAATCCAAATATGTTCTTTCTTCTAGTGTTGAGACCTTAGGATCGAATCTCATTGGAGGAGATCTTAGTACTTTTTGAACAATTGTAGACTCATCAACCTCTTCTCCCAATCCTCTGATTGCATTCACTGTTTCATCAACTCGTAAGAAATAAGTTGCAATATTTTCATTTTCTTTCATTCTTATATGTTCAAATTGACCTCTGTAAGTTTGAAGCTTTGTTGCTTTGACTTTTGCATCTCCTTCGTAAATATTTTGAATTTTGTCCCAAATCTCTTTTGTGGAGCTACAATGCATAACCTTGCCATATATTGAATCAATAAGACCATTTAGAAGTGCATTTTTGGCTTTAGAATTATTTAGACTGAGTTTCCTTTCATTTTCATTTGTTGGTGGAACTGATGGTTCTTTATATCCATCTACAAGTGATTACCAAACCTCAAATCCCTGTGTTTGTAAATATGTTTTCATCCTTCTGCTCTAGAATGCATAATTATGTACATGAAACTGTGGTAGTCCATTTTTAAACATATTATTTCTCTCCATGATCTACCTTTCAGTGGTTAAACTGATTTCTGAAGGAACATGTTCTGATACCATTTTTTGGATTACTGAGAGGGGGGGTGAATCATTAATATAGTTTTTTAATCCTTTTAACCACAGTATGTAAGTGTCATTTATCTTTATGATCAATATAACATTATCATATAATAAGTGCAGAGTAAATAAACCATAAATAATGAACAATCATACACATGCACAATACAGCAGTATTTTTACGTGGAAACCCAATGCGGGAGAAAACCACAGAATGTTTTTTCTTGTATGTCTTTAAGAATTACATTCATTGGAAGCACCAACTTTATTTGTTCTCCAGCTACAACTGGAAGGAGGCTCTGACCCCCTATATTTTCATGCTACAACCTTAGGGAAGTTCCAACTCCCCAATTCATTGGCTACAACCACCTATGTTCTTCGGCTACAACCGGAAGGTGGATACAACCACCTATCCTTACCCCGTCCTATCGCCTTGGAAAAAAAGTGTCAAATGTAGACAACCTATCGTTATCACTGAATCAACCACTATCATTGTCACCCTGTCACTGTCAACCTGTAACAACATGTACCAAGCAACATGTAGCAATACATGTGCCAACAACCTGTAGCAATACCTATAACCAACAACCTGTAGTAATACATGTACCAACAAACTATGCCAATAATCTCATCAACCAATCTGATCTAATCGCATGTACCTCAAACACTATACCACAAGTTTGTACCTCAAACTATGTGCTAGAACCACAAATATGTCTCATCAATGAAGTGTCATTCACAAACTATGAACCATAAGCTAAATGGAGAAAGCCCTTACATCAACCATATATCAAACACTAACTAAAATGTAGCCTCAAATCAAATTAGTATTCAGCAACACACCTCAACCAAGGTGCCTCACAAGTGCTCCAACAATCACAAGATATACCATAACAAAATATTCAAATCATGTGCTTGAATAACAACTATGTCTCATGAACCAAGTACCATACATAAACCATGAACCATAAGTCAAATGAAGAAAACACTCATAGCAAACCCTAACTGATATTCAACCTCAAACTGTACCAATAACTTCACAAACAAAAGAATGGAATCTTCATCAACCCTTACCTAAGTCTCACGGTACCTTTTTTTTCGGATTATCCACAAACCTTAACTTTCAAATAGCATAAATTTGTACCTATAGTGATTAAAAGTCTGAAAATGGTACAAAATGTTCTTCATTGTCTTCTCTATAATTCCTACAGGAATCACTGCTTGGAACCTCCCAGAAAAGGAGTTATAGAAAAAATGGCAGACCTTGCTGAATTATGGCTTATTCTAGAGAGCGAACTTGTAGAGCATGCCCCACACAGAATATTTGTTGTATGGATCTGAAAATGGTACACGACATACTAAAGACTGTACTCTAACCAATTCATTTGGTCTCATTGAATTTGGACATGTTATAAAGAAGTTATGACATTTTTACCCGGAACACTTGTTTTAGACTAGTTTCAGGACTAGCCATAAACCCTATATTCCACATAGTGTAACTACCAAAATACAATGACCCACAAGCAAAAATTTTATCACAATTACTTGGATATGTCATCTCAACAACCTCCATATTTTTCTATCTGAATCATTCTAGAAAAACATTTATTGCGAAAATGGTGAGATGGCATGTAAATAACATACCTTAGCTTAGAAAGCATCATCAAAAAAAATTATCATCACTTGAATTTTCGGCCTTCTTTACTTCACCTGCCCTCTGAAATTAGCCTTAGATCTCCTTTGGTTACATCATTCACTTGCATATATGAAATATTCTCAATAGGTGCTAACGAGAGACCCTTTCTATCTTATTTATACTCTCCAAGTAGCTTCCTCTAGAAGTATCCACCTAACAACTCTGTCCACTTAGCCACTTTGTCCACTTAACCATTTTGTCCACTTAACCACTTTGTCCACTTAGCTACATTTAGTTGAAACTAATTTATTTTTAATCATTTTCTTAATACAACCACTTTACTCATGATTAACTCCTAGTTTCACCCATTTGACTAGTCAACTTCTTCTAGGAGCTTCTAGAATAATTTTGACTTCTTTGACCTTCTAAGGCTTCTAGAAAACTCATGAGGATTCTCCAACTTTACAAGGCCATAATTTTTTAACCATGAGGAGTTATGTGACGTTCCACATATCATCGAAAATGTCACAACATGTATTATCCATCTAAAGTAGTCTCACATGAAATATCCTGATCTTCAAGCCTTTATTTCTTAAACAAACTTGGATCCCTTAATCATGTTGTTGGGGCTACCAGAAATAGATATTGAACTTGCGTCAAGGGTTGACATCAATGAAAATCAACCCAATTAATCAACAATGTTGCCCTGGGTCTATGAATGAAAGTTTAGGAATCTCTTGTTTTAGCAAAGAGACAACAAGTGGGAGAATGTTGGGTTCTTATATTCTCTGCAGTGAAAGTCGAGTTGAGGTGGATCAATAACTGGTTGAGAGTCGAGGTGGATCAATAATAGGTTGAGAGTCGAGGTAGATCGATAGCAGTTCGAAGGTCGAGGTGACTCGACTAGGTAAAGTTGAAGTCGAACGTCGAGGCAGTTCTACATGTTAAAGGCACCGACAACAAGTCGAAGAGGTCAACCAACAAGAGTTCGACAAGCGTGCATATGGTGACCGAATGAAGGTCGACTAGTAGTCGACTGGTAATATGACTTTGAGTTGACTATAACAGAATCCTGAGATTCACGGGATTTGTAGCCAATGATTTGCATGGACCTGTAATTGTTTTTGGCGCTAATTTTTTAGGGTTTTTCCTATTGTAAAGCCTATAAAGAGGTGTGTTGTAAGGAAATAAAAAAATATAAATAATGGAGAATAAATAAATCATAGGATAGCCAGTGTTTAGAGAAATCTTTAGATGTAGGTTGTTGGTCATGTAGAGGTAAGCCAGATTGGCTACAGGGTTGTTCTTGCGCATGCAAGAGGGTATGATGTCGATTGTGTCTTAGGTGTGGACCAAGGTTAGACATGTAACCTTTTATTTAGATTGAATAAGACAACAAGAGAGCAGAATGCTCAAGGAATGTTGGTTTTCCCAGTTTGGGTTTCAAGGATAAAATCTCAATGTATTGTGTGATTGCTTTGTCATTTGTCATTATTGATCAAATTCTTCTTCTCTTCTACTAGGTTTAGTGTGGAAGTGTTTCTCATTTCCTAACAAAAAGAAGTGTGCAAATTTGGTCAACCGACCAATACATAGATATAATCTCTGCCCTAGACCTTAGGCAACCCTATGATAAATTCCATGGATATACTCTCCCATTTCTTCTCTAGAATGGGAAACAACTGCAATAATCATGTANAAACCCTAACTGATATTCAACCTCAAACTGTACCAATAACTTCACAAACAAAAGAATGGAATCTTCATCAACCCTTACCTAAGTCTCACGGTACCTTTTTTTTCGGATTATCCACAAACCTTAACTTTCAAATAGCATAAATTTGTACCTATAGTGATTAAAAGTCTGAAAATGGTACAAAATGTTCTTCATTGTCTTCTCTATAATTCCTACAGGAATCACTGCTTGGAACCTCCCAGAAAAGGAGTTATAGAAAAAATGGCAGACCTTGCTGAATTATGGCTTATTCTAGAGAGCGAACTTGTAGAGCATGCCCCACACAGAATATTTGTTGTATGGATCTGAAAATGGTACACGACATACTAAAGACTGTACTCTAACCAATTCATTTGGTCTCATTGAATTTGGACATGTTATAAAGAAGTTATGACATTTTTACCCGGAACACTTGTTTTAGACTAGTTTCAGGACTAGCCATAAACCCTATATTCCACATAGTGTAACTACCAAAATACAATGACCCACAAGCAAAAATTTTATCACAATTACTTGGATATGTCATCTCAACAACCTCCATATTTTTCTATCTGAATCATTCTAGAAAAACATTTATTGCGAAAATGGTGAGATGGCATGTAAATAACATACCTTAGCTTAGAAAGCATCATCAAAAAAAATTATCATCACTTGAATTTTCGGCCTTCTTTACTTCACCTGCCCTCTGAAATTAGCCTTAGATCTCCTTTGGTTACATCATTCACTTGCATATATGAAATATTCTCAATAGGTGCTAACGAGAGACCCTTTCTATCTTATTTATACTCTCCAAGTAGCTTCCTCTAGAAGTATCCACCTAACAACTCTGTCCACTTAGCCACTTTGTCCACTTAACCATTTTGTCCACTTAACCACTTTGTCCACTTAGCTACATTTAGTTGAAACTAATTTATTTTTAATCATTTTCTTAATACAACCACTTTACTCATGATTAACTCCTAGTTTCACCCATTTGACTAGTCAACTTCTTCTAGGAGCTTCTAGAATAATTTTGACTTCTTTGACCTTCTAAGGCTTCTAGAAAACTCATGAGGATTCTCCAACTTTACAAGGCCATAATTTTTTAACCGTGAGGAGTTATGTGACGTTCCACATATCATCGGAAATGGCACAACATGTATTATCCATCTAAAGTAGTCTCACATGAAATATCCTGATCTTCAAGCCTTTATTTCTTAAACAAACTTGGGTCCCTTAATCATGTTGTTGGGGCTACCAGAAATAGCTATTGAACTTGCGTCAAGGGTTGACATCAATGAAAATCAACCCAATTAATCAACAATGTTGCCTTGGGTCTATGAATGAAAGTTTAGGAATCTCTTGTTTTAGCAAAGAGACAACAAGTGGGAGAATGTTGGGTTCTTATATTCTCTACAGTGAAAGTCGAGTTGAGGTGGATCAATAACTGGTTGAGAGTCGAGGTGGATCAATAATAGGTTGAGAGTCGAGGTAGATCGATAGCAGTTCGAAGGTCGAGGTGACTCGACTAAGTAAAGTTGAAGTCGAACGTCGAGGCAGTTCTACATGTTAAAGGCACCGACAACAAGTCGAAGAGGTCAACCAACAAGAGTTCGACAAGCATGCATATGGTGACCGAATGAAGTTCGACTAGTAGTCGACTGGTAATATGACTTTGAGTTGACTATAACAGAATCCTGAGATTCACAGGATTTGTAGCCAATGATTTGCATGGACCTGTAACTGTTTTTGGCGCTAATTTTTTAGGTTTTTGCCTATTGTAAAGCCTATAAAGAGGTGTGTTGTAAGGCAATAAAAAATATAAATAATGGAGAATAAATAAATCGTAGGATAGCCAGTGTTTAGAGAAATCTTTAGATGTAGGTTGTTGGTCATGTAGAGGTAAGCCAGATTGGCTACAGGGTTGTTCTTGCGCATGCAAGAGGGTATGATGTCGATTGTGTCTTAGGTGTGGACCAAGGTTAGACACGTAACCTTTTATTTAGATTGAATAAGACAACAAGAGAGCAGAATGCTCAAGGAATGTTGGTTTTCCCAGTTTGGGTTTCAAGGATAAAATCTCAGTGTATTGTGTGATTGCTTTGTCATTTGTCATTCTTGATCAAATTCTTCTTCTCTTCTACTAGGTTTAGTGTGCAAGTGTTTCTCATTTCCTGAAAAAAAGAAGTGTGCAAATTTGGTCAACTGACCAATACATAGATATAATCTCTGCCCTAGACCTTAGGCAACCCTATGATAAATTCCATGGATATACTCTCCCATTTCTTCTCTAGAATGGGAAACAACTGCAATAATCATGTA
>JZKD02S1797113.1:85309-99264 GCA_000966675.3 Picea glauca
GTCAAAAGGACTCTTTCCATGATCATGAATTCATTTCCAATCATTTGTTTATGTTTTTTTTTTCTTTAATTTTTTTTTCTTTAGTTTGAAGAATTTATTCCATGTCTAATCTAATTTCTACATAGTTTGAATAGTTTAATTTGGATCACATTTTTTTTCTTTTTCTTTTAAATTACATTCATATTTATGTTTTATTATTTTGTTATTATGTTATTTACCATTTTGTTTAAACTTTCAAGGATACAATCATAATATCATTTTTGTGTCATTCCCATTGCAAGTTTGGTCATTTACTAGATCTCATAGTCACAAAAGGGTTAAAGTCATAATTAACTTCTACCATGTTTTTTTATCATTATTGCAATTTCTTTCATTACCATATCTCTGAATTATATTGATTATAAATTTTATAACTTTTGCTATTTACCATATCTCTAGTTACAATAAGATTATATCCATAATTTATTTATGCTCTTTTCTATATTACGAGATCTCTTAGTTACAACAGTTCTAATACTTATATGATTGTCTACCTCCTAACATTATCAATAGGATTGTTTACTTGTTATAGTCATAATTTCTATTATTTACCTTTTCTATTAATTAGAGTTGTGATTTTGTCTTCTACCTTCTAACGTTATCAATAGTATTGTCTACTTGTTATAGTCATAATTTCTATTATTTACCTTTTCTACTAATTAGAATTGTGATTTTGTCATTACTTCCATGCTATTTGAACATGAATTGAAAAAAACATACATTTTTTTTTAAGTAAAAAAGGGTGGAGCCTATTATATTACCATAAACAAAATACATAGTTGTTGGTGATGCCAGCTGTCCCGCCTGGGCAGGAAACCGGGACAGCTAGGCATCCCTGTCCATTTGTCACCCAGTTTGCAGAATTAACAAAATTAACAAAATTGACGATGCTACGTCATGCCCGAAGGAAACCAGGACTAACAGTCACGAGCATGAAATTGGTTCTCCTGACTAGTGCTAAGAAATACTAGTAGCTAGCTATCTTAAGGCATAGATTATAGCAACAAAAACAAAGTCTAGTTCTTAACATTAAGTAACCTCTGAACCGGGGTGCTTGTCCTCGTCCTCAGAATGCCTCCATCTTGTTGGGAACGACTAGGCTCACGCGCAAGTCGGACATTGTTTCTTTGGCGGAGTTATGGAATGTGTCGCAAAGAACATGTCAAGTCTCTGATCCATTCACGCGAGTCAGAAGATCTGGTCTTCCAGCATATTCCTCATCTCAAAGACGAGATTGAGGTATCCCCGGTCGACTGAAGTTGGCTACTCCGGGCAGTGGCTGTCCATTAACTCCTCGCTGGTGGTCGCTTCTGCTTCCTTCTTCTTGCGTCGTTGTCGTGCTTGTGTGTGTCCCTCCGCTTCCTTGGTAGGTTCGGGAGGAACCTCCTCTTCCACGTAACATGGGGAGTAAGGCGTCTCTTCTCTAGTTGCATGAGGGTCGAGCGTGCTGCTTGCAGGCGGTGGTTTACTATCCAAGCCAAAGTTCGAGCTCGGCTTCCAATTTTCTGGCACCATAAACAGGGTGTGCTCAAGAGGGTCCTTCCGGGATGACTTCCTCCACGTACGCCATTGGAGGCATGTGTGGTCTGTTCCTTCTTCTCCTAGCTTCCATCGCCATGGATTTCTCAAAGTTCTCCTTTCTCTTGCGTCGTGACTCCGCCGTGTACCAGGCAGCTCCCCTTCACGGTTTCCCTCTCGCTCGGGGCATGGTGGGGTTCCAGTGAATTGTCTGGGTGCTTTCTCGAGCGGTCGAGCTGCTCCTGAGTGTTGGCGAGGTCGTCGGGTGCGGCCACTGATCCAGTGAAACGGAGGCCTCCAGGAGCGACCGACTGCTTGTTCTTACGGCTTGGACAATGAGCGCGAGTGCAATAACAATCGCCATAGCAAAAACAATCACCATAGCCATTAAATTCTGCTGGATAGTGCGTTGATGGCGGGTACCCTTCCCTTGCGCGAGGGGCCTCGTCGTTTGAATGCATCTGCGCATATTCATGCTGAGTTATTGTCCGAGGTGATGTGAGTCGGTGGATGCATTAAAGCTGTGTCGCAGCTTGCTCCTGCATGGAACCATAGCACCTCGTGTCACCCCATCCGGGGATAAAAAAAAAACATACATTTACTAATCTCATTAACAAATATTTTTTATACTTATTTTTAGCATTTAATTAGTTTTACAGATTGTTTGTTTAAAACAATTTAATTCAAAATAATAAAATATTCATTGAGTAGATTGTCCCATATAATAGTAAGAGGTTAATTCTGAACTCATGAAGTCTAAACTCATGATTTGATCTCAACCGTCGATCGCAAGGAGAATGTGGACTGTAGATTTGGTCCCGAAGAATTCGTCGATTTAGGAATTGGGAAAAAGGGAGCAAGTAGTTCGCAAAAGTATCGAAGCATTGAGTCACGAAGGGAGTTAGCCCACGGTGATAGTTTGTGGTCACATCAAGAGTGGGAATTCTAGAAGAGAGAGAGATAACGTCCATTGGCGTTAATATTTGAAAAGCGCAAAGGAGAGGGTCTGCGGGTGCCACACAACTTGCGCCAGAAAAAGGAAGGACATGTGATAGAGTTTTTGGGTTTCAAGAGGGACCTAAGGAGTCGCTCTGACTCAGGTATCAAACGATCCTAGACCAAGGGTCTCGCAACCCTGAAGGAGGGGTGGGGTCTACACCAGGTGATATCAGAGCCTGATTTTATTTTCAAGTGGAAAGAAGGAGATAAAGAAGATACTCTCATACCAGGCGATATCAGAGGTAATGCAGAATTGATTTGTGTAGGCAAGGGAGACAGAGTGTGATACTATGTTGAATCAGTTGCAAGGTGTGTAGCATATGATAAAAAACCAGGTGGGTTGTAGGTGAAGAAATATGGTCGTTGGAAGTTATGAGCACGGTCGAGGAGATGTCTATTTGCATAGAAACAAAGTGGAGACGGACAAGGAGCTCAGGGAAATCCAGGCAAAGATGGAGAAGTTAGCATTCAAGATGCAACAAGAGGCAAAGGTGGGTTGGAGGTATGAGTGGCCTTTGAAGAGGACAGGTAAATGGCATGTTCGTAAGTTATTGGCTAGAGGGAAGTAATGAGAGTTGAGGAGGTGACTGAGGGAAATAAAAAAACTCAGTGACATGGAGGAGGAAATGGTTTACATCTATGAACCAGAATTTGGAAAAAGCCTCAGTAATGAGGAAGGGATACCAAGTGAGGATCTCACAGACTGTCAGGGGAGAAACCATAGAATTTCATATTTCCAGGTGAGCAATGAGATGGGATCAGTCGATCTCTCAGACTGCCAGGGTGGCAGGAACGGAATCCCAAATTGTCAGGTGGGTAAGGGAGAAGAGAAGAGACTATTCGACAGTCTCATGAACTCAAAGGTGAATTCGGGTTGGCAAGAAGAACTGATAGAGGAGGATAAAAAATGTATTATGATCATTGGGGGAATTGAGATATCCCTACCAAGCTGCCCAAATGAAGCAATAACATGTATTGCAGATACAACGACAGAAGGACAACTAGTAGAAATTTTCAAGGAGGAGGAGAAGGAGTAGACACTGATGCTTTCCCCAGCAGAAGGAGAAGGGCATTCCATATAATTGCTCGAAATTTTTAGCCAGGAAGTTGAACAGGAAATAACTGCAACATCAGGATTTGCAGCAGAAAAGGAGGCAGACAACATGGATTTTGTTGATCTGTACGCAGATTTGGAAGCCCAGGAGAGAAGGGTGATAGTGCAAAATCAACACATCCAACAAGTTAAGTTGGAAACAGATGAGGGAGAAGACCAACCCATGGAGCAGCTGGAGGAAGTTGGAATTGAACTAGCACAAGAGGAGCTGAAAAAAGCTAATATGTCAGGGGAGGAAGTTGAATAGTAGCTCAATGATGAGATTGCAAGACTGGATTCTGCAGCAGGGTGACAAGATAAGGCCACATGATATGGGAAAAAAAACACGGGGAGCCAGGATGATCTACCCTTTGATCAACAGAATAAAGTGCAGCAAAGAAGACTGCATAAGGAAAGCCAGTCAGTAGACAAACTTGACAGGGTGATAGAGGAGATAAGGAGGTTGATGTTAAGGTCGGCACAATAAGTTGTCAGCAAGGAGAAGTCGGACAGAAAGGAACTTGCACAAGAAGTAGAGGAGATGTAGGAGCAACAACAAGAATGAAGACGAGCAGAGGGACAACTCCATGAGAAAGTTTGGGATCCAGGAGGATTTCAACCGAGGAGGGAATATCATGAGCAGGAGCTCATGATTTTCATAGCCGTGGAGTATGATGCAGGAGCATCGCTCCACCTCAGCATGTGCCAACTAATTGACACGCATGGTGCATATTCGAGGAAGGGAGAGGCACTTCCCTCTCACTTTTAATGTTGGCATTTAATGTTGACAAGCTGGAAGAGCCAAATTGTGCCTTCGCACAAGCTGGAGATAAGGTCGCCATTAAGTGGTTAATGGTAGAAGGGATATGTATATGATTTGGAGCAGATTTCCATCATTGTAATCTGCCTCGGTAGGCAGGCGTTTTTGAAGGGTGATTTGACACCACTAGCTTAGCTTGGAGGGAAGCTCGTCGAGCCCCTCTTGTATAAATATTTGTATTGTTGAAGTAGTTGAAGAGAGGAGGGTTAGCTAAGATAAAGTTAGCCAGGAGTAGGCAAATGCATGGGAGATAAGGAGAAAAATACAGAGAGCTGAGACTCAATTGTAGCTCGGACTCCACTATTGTAATTTGACAATCCACCATTAATAGAAAATGACAGTTTTTCTTGTTATCAATTTCTGTGTAATGGGTGTTGTGTTATGAATGTCATATATATGAATTTGAATTGTAGATGAATGTTAGAAATCGTCTACAGGGATAAACATACAGTTTTCTATCTGTGAGTGTGTTGGGTTAAGTTTGGATCTCTAGGCTAAGTGCAAGGAGTGTGTGACAGAGTGTGGAAAGTCTGTGAGTCGACGCAAAGAGTGCGTGTCTGAACTTAGTGGAGTTAGAAGAGAAGCTATCAGGAGGGCACACCAGGATAATCCATAGACTCGGGAGGAAATTTCAAGGTGGTTAAGTATCTTGGAAGGAAAGGTTGTGTAAGGGGAGACACAGTCCAGAGTTACTAAACACTTTGAAGTACTTTGCTAGGAGGGCATCGAGTTGGTGCGGGAACGCACACGAGCAACACAATTGGAACTGTTGGAATCCTTAAGAGAATCCCATAATTACTGAACATTTTGAGGAAGGAAGGCTTTGCAAGAGTGCATAGACAAAGGAAAGGAGATGCCTTAAACCTTCCATAAGGCTAAGGGAGAATCCGTCGAAGAGCTGAGCCGAGCGCAAGGAGTGCACCAAGGATATTGTAAGTTCACCTTACAAATCTCAGGAGGAAGAACAAGAAGTTTCCAGGAGGGAAAGATGAATTCCACTGGAGGACGCAGAGGAACTAGGAACCTTGGAGGTTTTCAAGCGAAGCAAAGTCGCAGAAGAGTCTGTGCAGAACTCTGTAAGGAGTGAAAAAGAAGTTTGAGAATAANTGGAACCATAGCACCTCGTGTCACCCCATCCGGGGATAAAAAAAAAACATACATTTACTAATCTCATTAACAAATATTTTTTATACTTATTTTTAGCATTTAATTAGTTTTACAGATTGTTTGTTTAAAACAATTTAATTCAAAATAATAAAATATTCATTGAGTAGATTGTCCCATATAATAGTAAGAGGTTAATTCTGAACTCATGAAGTCTAAACTCATGATTTGATCTCAACCGTCGATCGCAAGGAGAATGTGGACTGTAGATTTGGTCCCGAAGAATTCGTCGATTTAGGAATTGGGAAAAAGGGAGCAAGTAGTTCGCAAAAGTATCGAAGCATTGAGTCACGAAGGGAGTTAGCCCACGGTGATAGTTTGTGGTCACATCAAGAGTGGGAATTCTAGAAGAGAGAGAGATAACGTCCATTGGCGTTAATATTTGAAAAGCGCAAAGGAGAGGGTCTGCGGGTGCCACACAACTTGCGCCAGAAAAAGGAAGGACATGTGATAGAGTTTTTGGGTTTCAAGAGGGACCTAAGGAGTCGCTCTGACTCAGGTATCAAACGATCCTAGACCAAGGGTCTCGCAACCCTGAAGGAGGGGTGGGGTCTACACCAGGTGATATCAGAGCCTGATTTTATTTTCAAGTGGAAAGAAGGAGATAAAGAAGATACTCTCATACCAGGCGATATCAGAGGTAATGCAGAATTGATTTGTGTAGGCAAGGGAGACAGAGTGTGATACTATGTTGAATCAGTTGCAAGGTGTGTAGCATATGATAAAAAACCAGGTGGGTTGTAGGTGAAGAAATATGGTCGTTGGAAGTTATGAGCACGGTCGAGGAGATGTCTATTTGCATAGAAACAAAGTGGAGACGGACAAGGAGCTCAGGGAAATCCAGGCAAAGATGGAGAAGTTAGCATTCAAGATGCAACAAGAGGCAAAGGTGGGTTGGAGGTATGAGTGGCCTTTGAAGAGGACAGGTAAATGGCATGTTCGTAAGTTATTGGCTAGAGGGAAGTAATGAGAGTTGAGGAGGTGACTGAGGGAAATAAAAAAACTCAGTGACATGGAGGAGGAAATGGTTTACATCTATGAACCAGAATTTGGAAAAAGCCTCAGTAATGAGGAAGGGATACCAAGTGAGGATCTCACAGACTGTCAGGGGAGAAACCATAGAATTTCATATTTCCAGGTGAGCAATGAGATGGGATCAGTCGATCTCTCAGACTGCCAGGGTGGCAGGAACGGAATCCCAAATTGTCAGGTGGGTAAGGGAGAAGAGAAGAGACTATTCGACAGTCTCATGAACTCAAAGGTGAATTCGGGTTGGCAAGAAGAACTGATAGAGGAGGATAAAAAATGTATTATGATCATTGGGGGAATTGAGATATCCCTACCAAGCTGCCCAAATGAAGCAATAACATGTATTGCAAATACAACGACAGAAGGACAACCAGTAGAAATTGTCAAGGAGGAGGAGAAGGAGTAGACACTGATGTTTTCCCCAGCAGAAGGAGAAGGGCATTCCATAGAATTGCTCGAAATTTTCAGCCAGGAAGTTGAATAGGAAATAACTGCAACATCGGGATTTGCAGCAGAAAAGGAGGCAGACAACATGGATTTTATTGATCTGTACGCAGATTTGGAAGCCCAGGAGAGAAGGGTGATAGTGCAAAATCAACACATCCGACAAGTTAAGTTGGAAACAGATGAGGGAGAAGACCAACCCATGGAGCAGCTGGAGGAAGTTGGAATTGAACTAGCACAAGAGGAGCTGACAAAAGCTAATATGTCAGGGGAGGAAGTTGAATAGTAGCTCAATGATGAGATTGCAGGACTGGAGTCTGCAGCAGGGTGACAAGATAAGGCCACATGATATGGGAAAAAAAACACAGGGAGCCAGGATGATCTACCCTTTGATCAACAGAATAAAGTGCAGCAAAGAAGACTGCATAAGGAAAGCCAGTCATTAGACAAACTTGACAGGGTGATAGAGGAGATAAGGAGGTTGATGTTAAGGTCAGCACAATAAGTTGTCAGGAAGGAGAAGTCGGACAGAAAGGAACTTGCACAAGAAGCAGAGGAGATGTAGGAGCAACAACAAGAATGAAGACGAGCAGAGGGACAACTCCATGAGAAAGTTTGGGATCCAAGAGGATTTCAACCGAGGAGGGAATATCATGAGCAGGAGCTCATGATTTTCATAGTCGTGGAGTATGATGCAGGAGCATCGCTCCACCTCAGCATGTGCCAACTAATTGACACGCATGGTGCGTATTCGAGGAAGGGAGAGGCACTTCGCTCTCACTTTTAATGTTGGCATTTAATGTTGACAAGCTGGAAGAGCCAAATTGTGCCTTCGCACAAGCTGGAGATAAGGTCGCCATTAAGTGGTTAATGGTAGAAGGGATATGTATATGATTTGGAGCAGATTTCCATCATTGTAATCTGCCTCGGTAGGCAGGCGTTTTTGAAGGGTGATTTGACACCACTAGCTTAGCTTGGAGGGAAGCTCGTCGAGCCCCTCTTGTATAAATATTTGTATTGTTGAAGTAGTTGAAGAGAGGAGGGTTAGCTAAGATAAAGTTAGCCAGGAGTAGGCAAATGCATGGGAGATAAGGAGAAAAATACAGAGAGCTGAGACTCAATTGTAGCTCGGACTCCACTATTGTAATTTGACAATCCACCATTAATAGAAAATGACAGTTTTTCTTGTTATCAATTTCTGTGTAATGGGTGTTGTGTTATGAATGTCATATATATGAATTTGAATTGTAGATGAATGTTAGAAATCGTCTACAGGGATAAACATACAGTTTTCTATCTGTGAGTGTGTTGGGTTAAGTTTGGATCTCTAGGCTAAGTGCAAGGAGTGTGTGACAGAGTGTGGAAAGTCTGTGAGTCGACGCAAAGAGTGCGTGTCTGAACTTAGTGGAGTTAGAAGAGAAGCTATCAGGAGGGCACACCAGGATAATCCATAGACTCGGGAGGAAATTTCAAGGTGGTTAAGTATCTTGGAAGGAAAGGTTGTGTAAGGGGAGACACAGTCCAGAGTTACTAAACACTTTGAAGTACTTTGCTAGGAGGGCATCGAGTTGGTGCGGGAACGCACACGAGCAACACAATTGGAACTGTTGGAATCCTTAAGAGAATCCCATAATTACTGAACATTTTGAGGAAGGAAGGCTTTGCAAGAGTGCATAGACAAAGGAAAGGAGATGCCTTAAACCTTCCATAAGGCTAAGGGAGAATCCGTCGAAGAGCTGAGCCGAGCGCAAGGAGTGCACCAAGGATATTGTAAGTTCACCTTACAAATCTCAGGAGGAAGAACAAGAAGTTTCCAGGAGGGAAAGATGAATTCCACTGGAGGACGCAGAGGAACTAGGAACCTTGGAGGTTTTCAAGCGAAGCAAAGTCGCAGAAGAGTCTGTGCAGAACTCTGTAAGGAGTGAAAAAGAAGTTTGAGAATAATTGAAGTCTCAAAGAAGGATTTTGTGCTAATTGTGAAAAGGAGTCGAGGACTTTCTGAAGTCCCAATGATAGAGAAATCATCCATCGTCGGAGGAGACAAGTGGAAAAAGATCGAGAGGTTCGGGAGAAGGAAATTTGGGAGGTTTGCCGAGAGAAAATAAGGATCTTCGCGAAGTGATGAAGAGCGATTTGAATCCAGGCCATCAGATCTGGAAGGACACGTGGTAGAGATCCACATATTTTGGAGGAGGAACCTTTCAGAGAAAAGTCAAGAGGAGAATACACGAAGAATTGAGAGCCAAAGTAATCTTGGTCATCCATTGAGATAGGACGTGTGGCGAGAAATCAACACTTCGTTGATTCGCACATCAGGAAGGAAGGAATTGAGAGAAGAGAGGACTCGCAAAGTTTGAACTTGTGATTCAATCTCAACCGTCGATCGCAAGGAGAACATGGACCATAGATTTGGTCCCGAAGAATTCGTCGATTCGGGAATCAGGAAAAAGGGAGCAAGCAATTCTCGAAAGTCCTAAAGCACGGAGTCGCGAAGGGAGATATCTCACGGTCATAGTCTATGGTCACATCAAGAGTGGGAAGTCTAACAGAGAGAGAGATATCATCTGTTGGTGTTAAGATTTGAAAATCACTAAGGAGAGGTTCTGCGGGTGCCACACAACTTGAGCCAGAAAAAGGAAGGACCTTTGATAGAGTTTTCGGGTTCCAAGAGGGACCTAAGGAGTCGCTCTGACTTAGGTATCGAACGATCCTAGACCAGGAGGGTGCGCAACCCTGAAGGAAGGGTGGAGTCTGCACCAAGTATTATGCATCAGTTATATAATCTTACAATAACAACAACTCAAACTCGAGAAGAGTTAGAAAGATCTCGGAAAAATCGTGTTCAAGAAGAAGAACGATAAATCCTCAAAAGACAAAGAAGAGACGAAAGACAAATGCGAAGAGCTCAAGCACAAAATAAAAACTGAAGTTGGACAAATATAAATGGCCACTGACCAGAAGTAGAAGTAAGCATTTGCAAGTTGAAGAATGTCTTGTTGAAGAAAAGAAGAAATATCTAAGAATGGGTGATCACGAGGAAAGACGCGAAGAAAGACGTGAAACAAGGTATATAATCTAGAGGAGGAGGGATTGATCCAAAAATACATGTAGATTTATTCTTGAATGTTTGTGATTTCCATCTTATTGAAGATGATGATGTGATGGTAAGATTATTTCTCCAAACCTTGGTTGATCAAGCTTATGAATGGTACACATCATTTCCTAGTGGATCAATTGGGTCATTTGAAGATCTTGAAACAATGTTTTTGAATATGTTTTCTTCTCCAGTTGCTTATCACACTCTTCTCATAGACTTTACTCAAATGTTTCTCAGGAAAAATGAAAGAATTCAAGATTTTAATTTGAGATTCAATAAGATATTGAACAAAATACCAAAAGGAAAAAGGAAAAATGCTTTAGTAATACTTGGTTGTTATAAGAATGCTATGCCTACCAATGTAAAGTTTTCTATTAGAGCCTCTCAAATTGAAAACCTAAATGAAGCAATGGGTAAGGCCACAGAGATGCAATAAATTATGTTTGAAACAGGAGATGAACCTGATATTATTTTGGGAAAAGTATGAAGACAAATAGATAATTTGGCCATTTCTGATCAGGGGGCATCAAGTTCAAGGAAGAATGAGGATCAAGAAACACGTCATCTATGAAATCAAAGAGTCGAAGGGGTTTTCTTTAAAGGAACCATACCAAATGTAAAAATTGACCATGTTGTAGCACAAGAGACGAAGCAAAATATTGAGATTTCCCAAATGAACAGAACTATTTATAGGCAGATGCAGAATGAAATAATTAGATTGAGAAGAAATTAAAACTTCATGCCTGATTCAAGGATGCCAGTTCCAGAACAAAGAAGAAATCCTACTCAATAATTGAGAATATTAATGATCAACAGAGACAAAGAATCTCAAGGACACATAATCCCAATGCATTAATACTCGAAGAAGCTTATGATGAACAAACTATTGAACAAGAGGTCAACTATATCCAAGAAGAAATTATTGAATCTGAAGAGACGGATGGATGTGAGACATCCATGTACATATTTGAAGAAGATGAAGAAAATACTATCATGTAAGACAATGTTGTCCAAACATGGGGACAATTAAATAAATCCAAACTAGAGGAAAATGTAGAAAAAGAAAAAGAAAAAGAAAACAAAGAAAAAGACAAGGAGAAAGAGAAGAATAAATCATGTGAACAATGAAGAATGGTAAATACCCCTTAGATGATGTATAATGTGGTCAATGATCTCAGTAAATTAAGAATCAATTTACCTTTCACAAAAGTGGTAAAAATCTTGCAGCATAGGGAAAACATTCTCAAACTTTTAGATGAGTCAGGCGGAAGAATTGAAGTTGTTACTGCAAATCCAAAGCAAAATCAGACTATATCAGTTGTTAAGTTGAGAGGCAAAGTTCCACCCTTTTATATCTCAATTGAAAACCATGATGTTGTACTACACAATTGTTTGATAGATTCCAAAGCGATGAATAATATCATGCCTCTGGCAATGATGGAAGCACTCGATATGAGTTGTACCAAATATTATGAAACAGGCAAAAGCATTTATGCAATCGATTCCAGAAAAGTACCAGCCTATGGAGAAATCAAAGACTTTTATGCTTGGATTATTGTTGTCCCCCATATCATCACCGTGTTCACTATCATAGTGGTCAATCTTCCCCCGACATATGGAGTAGTCCTTGGAAGAGATTGGTATTGTATAATAGGTGGTTACATAATGCATAATGGTAGTTGCATGATGTTTCTAAACAAAGATGGGACAATGTTGAAAGTTCCTCGTGAGCCCAGAAAACAATTTCCATTCAAAAAGAAAGATAATGAAATGACGCATGATTATATAGATGTGGGTATTGGAAATTACGCTATACTTGATTTGGAGCAGACTGAAAGTTTGAAACAAGAAGATGATTCTTTCACTGGATATTGGAGAATTTTATTTGATGGCGCATATTCAACCTCAGGGAGCGGGGTTGGAATTGCACTTAAAATTCCTGATAAAGTTGTATACCCACACGTTATCATATTGGAATTTCTATGTACTAACAATGAAGCAGAGTATGAAGCACTTATTCAAGGGATGATCCTAGCATTGGAGATGAAAATTGAACACTTGATTATAAATGGTGACAAAGATATAAAATCAAGAAGGAAAAACTCAAGTTATATGTCAAAAGAGTAAATGAATCAATGGAAGTTTTTTGTTCATTCAATATATCTTAGGTCCCGAGAGAGAAAAATCAAAAAGGCGGATTCATTGGCCCTTGTTGCTTCATTGTCTAATTCAGATGGAATTCAAATTAAAAGTTCATTTCAATTCAAAAGGATTTTCAAACCTTTAGTGCCCGATAATCAAGAATACCTTCGGGTATTTGAAAATGATGAAGAATTGAATGGTTTCTTGGCCAATGAAAATGATTGCGAGGAGAATGATAATATTGTTGCCTCTATTTCAAAAGACTGTAAAATCAGAGTCTCTTTTTACAAGAGATGATCAAGCAAAGAATCTCAAAGAAGAATTATCAACTTGAAAGGTGCAAGAAACAAAGAAAATAAATATTGGAATTGAGAATTCCCCAAAATATGTAAATCTTGGGATTGATTGTATGACAAAAGAAATTGATCAGTGTACTTCCCTATTCAAAGAATATGTTGATGTATTTGCATGGAGTTATGATGATTTGAAAGCATATGAAAAATCCATATTCCAACAAATTATACCATTAAGAGAAGGGACGAATCCTTTCAAGCAGAAAATTAAAATAATGAATCTAAAGTTGAAGCCATTGATAAAAGTGGAGTTGGAGAAATTTAAAAATGTTGGAATTATATATCCCATTAGACATTCGGATTGGCTCTCAAATCCAATAGTGGTGAGGAAAAAGAGTGGAGAAATTCAGTTGTGTTGATTTTAGAGATGTAAATAAAGAAAGCATAAAAGATCACTATCATATGCCTAACATTGGAATTTATTCTTCAACAAGTTACTGGGTCTGCTTGTATGCCCATGTTAGATGGATTTTCTAGGTATAATCAAGTTTTAGTTGCAGAAGAAGATAGGCCCAAGACGACTTTCATAACACCTTGGGAGACATATGTGTATGTCTACATGCCCTTTGGTTTTAAAAACATTGGAGATATTTTTCAAAGGAATATGGATCACGCATTCAAAGACTTGATACAGAGATTTATGGTGGATTACCAGAATGATCTAATTGTCCATTCAAAAGCAAGAGAAAAACATATTCATCATTTGAGACAAGTCTTTAAAATGTTTCATTTCCTAAAAATTGTTCATTTTGAAATGCTCCAATCATAATGTTTCACTTTGAATATCAATTATCCCACACCTAAACTGTTGTCTCAAAATTAGCCATTCAAAAATTATATAAATTTGAATTTTGAGTGTAAATATATGAACAGTTCTCCCTACATCCAAATAAATTTAAGTTTTTGTTTGTACTTTTTGCATTGTTGAGAGGAGATATGTTTAGAAATAAAACATTGTTGTAACTTTTAAGGATCAAAATTTTTAAAAAATGAATGGGTTAGAGTGGTATTAAAATTATGAAAAAATGGATTTTCTATTGTTAAAGTCGAGGTAATACATACCCTACTACCCCGTGTGGTTTTGAACCTAATGAACCGTTAGTCCATCTCTCTATAACATGTTTTATTTTTAGATATTTTTTATTTAATAAGTTTTTAAATATTTTTTAATACTTTTAAAATAAATCTATTTTTCGAATATTTTATATTATGTTTCCTATATTTAACTAAACAAGTTTCTATAATAATTAAAAAAAA
>JZKD02S1797124.1:9503-33058 GCA_000966675.3 Picea glauca
CAACAAGCCCCACATAACATTGAATGTTACAAATGTCATAACTATGGACACATAGCTAGTGATTGTAGAAGCATGGTCGATGCTTCCATGAAAGAGAACATTGATATCAGATGTAAGAACTTATGGATAAGAAAACACAAACACCAGGTGAACAAAGACCAGGTCCTAGAGATCGCAAGATTGGCAATAAAAAGAGATGAAGAAAATTATACAGAGAAAAATAAATATGTCAGATACAAAATGGTTTGGAAAAAAACTGAAAGAAAAGAAGGAAAGGTAAATAAGGAACATGTTCAAGAGATTTTACTTTTAGGCATTGTAATGAAAGATGAATAAAGAAAGAAGTCAGATCTCAGAGAGATGATGAATCTACTAATGAAGATGATAATGAATACACATTAGAGAAAGTACTGTTTTGATCCATCCATCTTATTGACTCCCAGGTAACATGAATATTATACAGGGGGATTCTATTTGATAGCTGTGACATACCAAAGAACCATCCTTCGAGCAGCTTGCAGAGTTTGAATAAATAGATCCAGATTAGTCAGTTAGCATAAGTACAATTAGTTGTAGTAGTGAATACTTCATGATAGTACAATGATGAATGGGTCAACATTATGGACGGTGTGCAGTAGAGTCTTGGACAATATCGACATAGATGGATTCATGAGAACACTTAGCAGGTTTGGATAGATATATGACAATGGATGAGAGCATGAATTCATAGATTGGTTCAAAGAGTGGTTCAAATACAAAGGAAAATTATTATAATGGATGATAATTACACAGGAAATGGCTCGAACAATGCTAATGGATTCAAAATTAACAGATATTTTTTGGACACATGCAGTGCATACAACATTTCACATTCAAAATAGAGTAATTCTCAGAAACAACAATGGCAAAACTTCCTACGAGCTATGGAAATGAAGACTAGAAAATGTGAAGCACTTCATAGTATTTGGAAGAAAATGCTACATCAAAAGAGAAGATGATAGAATGGGAAATTTTGAATCTCGTGTGGAAAGCAGAGTACTTGTTGGTTACTCAAGTACAAGGAAAGCATACAAGTGTTACAATCTTAGGTTGAACAAAGTTCTGGAAAGAATCAATGTAACAATTGATGAAACATGTGGGCGAGAATTAAAATAAGAAGAAAATGAATCAATGGAACAACTTTACGAAGAAGAAGAAGAAGATGAAGAAGAAGTAGAAAGGGAAGATGAAGAGGATCAGACATAAGTAGAAGAGCAAGTTCAGCAAGTGCCTCCAAAGACACCTAACAAACGAGTATAAAAGAATCATCCTTCAGATCAGATTATTGGAAACAAAAATGTAGGAGTTGAGACTAGAAGAAGAATCCATTCACCATAAAAAAACACCTAGAACTCTCATCTACGATTGAACCAAACAGTTTTGAAGAGGTCAACAAGGATGAATTTTGGAATAAATCCATGGATGAAGAATTGGATCAAATAGAGAAGAATGACACTTGGGAATTGGTTCCAAGGCCAAATAATAAGAATGTGATTGGCACAAAGTGGGTATTTAGAAATAAATTAAATGAATATGGACAGGTTACAAGGAACAAATCTAGATTGGTATGTAAAGGATACACATAGGTTGAAGGAATGGAATTTGAAGAGACATTTGCTTCAATTTCTAGAATGGAAGCAATCTGATTGCTCCTAGATTATGCATGCTCCAAGAATATTAAAGTGGATGTAAAATCAACCTTTATGAAAGGGGAACTTGAAGAACAAGTGTACATTGAACAACCAAAAGGATTTCAGTTGTCAGAGAGCACAAATTATGTGTGTAAATTGAGAAAGGTCTTGTATGGTCTAAAAAAATCTCCTAGAGCACGGTACTCTAGACTGGATAAATATCTACAACAAGAAAGGTTCATAAAAAGAAATGCATACACCAACCTCTACATCAAGGTAACTCAAGATAGTATTTTATTAATTGAAGTTTATGTTGATGATATTATTTTTGGAAGAAATGATGAGAGGTTAAGCCAAAAATTTACAAAGGATATGTAGAATGAATTTGAAATGTCATTACTTGGAGAACTATCCTTCTTTCTGGGTCTTCAGATACGTCAAAACAACTAAGGAATTTTTATTTCTCAAACTAAGTATATCAGAGAAATGATAAAGAAGTTCGGAATGGAAGATTGAAAACCAATTACCACTCATATGCAAACCAATTGCAAGCTGAGAAAATATGATGATTCAAAGTCTACAGACCAGAGGTAATATAGGTCAATGATTTGTAGCTTACTATATGTGACAACATCCAAACTAGATGTAATGCAGACAATTAGACAGGTGGCACGATTTCAAGAAACACCAAAGGAATCGCATGTATTAGGAGTGAAGAGGATTTTTAGATATCTGAAAGGAACATAAGAGTTTGGATTATGGTATCTAAAAGGAAAGGATATATCACTTATTGCCTACACAAATGTAGATTGGGCAGGTTGCATTGATGACCGATGAAGCACCAGTGGAACATTTTTCTACTTGGGTGAGTGTTTAGTATCATGGTTAAGCAAGAAACAATCATCAATATCCTTATCTACAATCGAATAAAAGTATATTGCAACAACAACATGTTGTACATAGGTTCTATGGATGAAACAAACTCTGACATATATACAGTTTGAGTATGATGATCTCATTCCAATATATTGTGATAATACAAGCACCGTTAGTATCTCAAAGAACCCGATGATGCACTCCAAGAAGAAGCATATTCCAATAAAGTATCACTTTTTATGGGAACAGGTTGTAGAGAAGAACATTAGAGTTGAATATGTGGGCACAGAAGAACAAGTGGTAGACATATTTACAAAACCGCTTCCAAGAGAATCCTTTGAGTATCTTTGCCACATAATCTGAGTAATTTCTACTCCAAAATGAATGGTTTTGAATTCTTATCTTATATGTCTTATATATACAAGAGGAAGCACCATAAAGAGGAAATTTCAAGTTGGGAGATCAGTTTCAGGAAGAGTTCAGTCAGGGGGAGTATCCCCACGGACAGTTCAGTTAGGGGGAGAAGCCCCAAATGGAAAGATACCTTTGCCATTGATGACAAAGGGGGAGAGATTTATCATATGCAGGCTTAGATAAATACCATAGAGGCATGGTTCTAGGGGGAGCGATGGCCACAGGGGGATCATGAGTGATATGAATTCAATATTGCATCAGAGTGTTGCCATCAATGTCAAAGGGGGAAATTGTTGATTATTTGGGATGGTTTTCATTGATGTCAACCCTTGAAGAAAGTCTAGTAGAAAATTCTGGTAGCACAAAGGTTTGGGTAATGGACCCAAGTTTKCTTGATGGATAATGGTATGAGTTTTGATAAATTTGGAAGTAAGAATATTCTAGATGGATAGTACATGCCATGCCATTTTCGGTGGTATGTGGAACRTCACATAACTCCTCACGGTTAGAGAGTTATGGCCATGTGAAGTTGGAGAACCCTYATGAGTCATCTAGAAGCCCCAAAAGGTCAAAGTGGTCAAAGTGGTTTAAGATATTTTAGAAGGTAAATAATAAAGTGAAGTGATGAGTGTACTATAAGTCAAAGTGGATAAAAAATAAATTATTTAAGTAATAAATTTAATGGAGAAATTACTAAGTGGACAAGTGGTTAGAAGTGGGTTAACCCTAAAATAAGGAAACTGGGTTAAGATGGTTAAAAGGTAACCCCTTTAGGAAGCTACATGAAAGTATAAATAAGAGGCAAGGCTCTCTCATTTTAAACACACTTGAGCATATTGAATATCTACAAGTGACTGAGGTAACCAAAGGATATCTAATCCAAATTTCAGAGAGAAGGTGAAGTAAAGAAGGTCGAAATTCAAGGGAGGATAAATTATTTGATGATGCTTTCTAAGGTATGATATTTACAGGTCATGTCACCATTTTCGCAATAAATGTTTTTTCTAGAATGATTCAGACTATGAAATTGGGAGAACATTGAGGAAACATATCCAAGTAGTTGTGATACAAATTTCATCTTGTGGGTCATTGTAGTTGTGGAGTTACACGTCGTGGAAAATAGGGTTTGTGGCTAGTCCTGAAACTAGTCTAAAAAAAGTGTTTCGGGTAAAAACATCATAACTTATTCATCAAATATCCAGATTTAGTAATACCAAATGTATTGGTTAGAGTATATTTTGTATTATTCCATGTACAATTTTCAGATCCATACAACAAATATTTTGTTCGGAGCATGCTCTACAAGTTTTCTCTCTAGAATAATCCAAAATTCAATAAGGTATGTAGTTGTTGCTATAACTCCTTTTATGAGAGGATCCAAGAAGTGAAACATGGATGAATTGCATAAAAGAAACTGAAGAACATTGTTTACTATTTTCATATCTTTATTCATTACAAGTACATAGTTATGATTATTTCAAGTTAGGGTTGTTGACTAATCCAAAATTGGTCACGTGAGACTAGAGTAAAGTTTGATGAAAATGATAGTCTCTTGTTGTTAAATTTAAGGAAGGTTTGTAGGTATGTGATCATATACACCATGTCTATTACAGAGTTACAAATCAGATTTGGATGATCAAATTGATGAGGGATTTTGGTTGAGTTACATGTTGGGTACATGGTTGAGACAAGTAGTTGATGAGTTTGCACATACATGAGGTGTATAGTTGATGATGTTGGTACATCTTGATGAGTCATAGTTTATGTTTATTTGATGCATGATTGGTACATATTTTGTGCATGGTTGATGCACTCGTTGATGGTATAGGTTGAGGTATAGGTTGGTGCATGGTTGATGCACTTGTTTATGGTACAGGTTGATTACAGGTTGTTTGGAAATGTTATTGTGACATGTTATTTGTACAAGTATGGTGCATGGTTGATGCATTTGTTTATGGTACAGGTTGAGGTACATGTTGATGTATGGTACATGTTGACACATGTTATTGGTACATGTTGTTACAAGTTGATTACAGGTTGATTAGTATAGGTTTACAACAATATATCTCACAATGATAGTGTGGCAGTGGTTCCATAATTCTACTTCTACGATAGGGCGGTTGGACAGGGCAAGGAAAGGTGGTTGTAGCCACCTTCCGGTTTTAGCCGGAGAACATAGGGGGTTTTATCCTCCTTCTGGTTGTAGCCAGAGAATTTGGGAGTTGGAGCTTCCTTTAGGTGGTAGCATGAGAAACTAGGGGGTTGGAGATTCCTTCCAGTTGAAAATGGAAAACAAAGGAAGTTGGTGCTTCCAATGAATGTAATTCTTAAAGACATATAAGAAAAAACATTATGTGGTTTTCTCCCTCTTTGGGTTTCCACGTAAAACACCGGTGTACTGTGCATGTGTGTGATTGCTCATTTGTTCATTATTTATTTACTCTGCAACTATTGGATGATAATGATACATTGATATAACACTTGCATTTTATTATGTAAAAGGATTAAATTGCTCATTACTGATTCATCCCCCCCTTAGTAATCCAACATATTTTAATACCAATTTGGTTTGTTGGTGGTGGCATATGGGTATATTTCAGTTTCTTTCTCACACTTATTTCACACTACTATTGGCCCAATCCACCAACAAATTTGACATTATAGTGCTATGACTTTGAAGAAACTCGAAACCCAAGGTTTCGACCTACTCTCCTATCTCGGCCTGCTTTGGAATTTAAGGATATATTTTTAGAAATTTATAACCCTACCTTCAGGATCCATGAATTTATTACCATTTCGAATTTCATGTTGGAATTTTTGACTGGAATTGATTAACCTATGTGTGAAGTCGACTTAGTATCTTGTGTCGATATTGGATTCAAGTTTTGTTTTGCAAATACTTTCAAAGGGAAGCTATTATTTGATAAAACACAGTTTTGTAGTTGACAATATATATGAAAATATGTTCATCAACATAAAATGTGAATATTTGTATGCCCTAGAATGGATTCATTATGTTATTATGGAAAAACAGGGTTCAAATGGTTAAAATTCAAAAGTTTGAATGTGATTCTCTCTACAGGAAATTATAATAAGAGCTTTCAAACTATTGTTGATATGTTTTAGTGAACTTAATTCTCAAGAACACAAAGAAAAAAATACAAAGCTTTATTTTGAAGGTTGATGATTGATGGATGATGCTTGTATGTGGAAAGAACATTGATGATTATCATTTCCCTCCATTATTTCATTTTACGCAAATTATAAAGCCCTAATTTTTTCCCAAAATCATTTTATTTTCCCATGTTCTATTCCAAAAGAAATATCATTTTATAGAAACTTTGTAATTGGAAAAGTAAGTTCTGAATTAGAACAGTGAGCATTATTAAAAAGACTTATATTCGAGTATGAAGATGTCATGATTATTTAAATGGCTTGGTTAAGAATGAATATTATTTAGAACAATAATAATTTACTTCATTTTCATAAATAACACTTTTCATTCATTATAAATCCAAATAACATCCCATAATTTCATTGAATACCCTTGTTCTAGATTACGACAATTGAGGATTTTAATTGGAAAAATGACTATGATTGTTTTATATAGAGAAAGGTATTAATGTCAAGCATGCTTGTGCGTTAAATAATTAGAGCCAATATTTGAGTTTATCTTTAGACAAAGTAATTGGTGGTTGATTAGTCTTTCTATTCTATATTTTGATCCAGGTTTGTTGGTAGACAATGAGTTTCTTTAGCAGAGGTATCAATGGCAGAGGTAGGGGAATAAATAATTTCTGGCAAAGGGGAAATAGAAGGCCCATATTTTCAATCCACTTTGATGTTGACCCTCAAGATTTAAATCAACTATTTCAAGATGGTTTTTTCAACATGGTGGATCAAGGATATGCCAGCCACATCTTAGACCTCAAAGACCCCCTTTCCAACCTTATAAGAATCTCTCAGGCGCCCATATTCCACCTCATGTCTCACTCCATCTAGAGGTCCCCATTAATGATGGTTGGCAAGAAATTGTCAACCAACCTGCAATCCATCATCATGGTTGGCCTAAAGTTTCATTATCATTTCCTCCTCCACCTCCACATAGCCAACATGCCCAAAAAATTGATCATATTGCATCTCCTACTCAGTCCTCACATGCTAGTAAAAAAATAAACACAACCATCCCTAAATATTTGTCAATAAAAGGAAAAACAAATGCTCATCCATGCCAAGTCCTCTAGTGTCTCCTCCCAGTTAGCTACCTCTCATGCCCAACAATATAATGAACAGTCTCCAATTCTCAATGAATTTCAACCTCATGCATCTAATTAGCCAAGCAATGAGAATATCATCTCTACATACAAAACATAAAAGGAAACAAACAGTGGGAAGAAATAGACTGCTTCTCATAGTAAATATTTCTTTTTAGTTTTATTTAAAATTTTGTTATGCTTGGGTTATTTTTAGACATCATGGTACTATTATCTTCATTTTTGGACAACCAGTCTTAATTATTTTTGTGGTGGAAAAATGCATACAATCATGTGTGTGTGTGTGTGTGTGAATGATTTTAAGGAGACACAAGAGAATAAAGTGATTTTCCATGTGTGTATTTATGAGGTGGCATGAATTATTTTAAAATAAATTATGGAGCAACAAGGAGGGAATCAAACTTAAAAAGATTTAAGAGATTAGGGGTCCCACCTATTAGTTATTATTTAATGAGCCTGGTATTATTGTTATTATTATGTGTCCCTAACTAAAATTAATTCTATTATGACTTAGCTAATGATAGTTTGAAACTACCACAACTCCTTTTAAGGAAGATAATAGTTGATCAAAGGAAGGGACAAAAGGATATTAGAGAACACCGAATAATTTTATGATATATGTTATGCTCTTATTATTGTGAGATGACTTACTTTCATTCATTATAAGTTATCTTTGAGTCTTAACCCTCTTGTTGACAACATGGTCTCATTGAAGGTTGTAGGATTCAGGGATTGAGATATATATTTCAGAAGCTTATTTGTGAAAGGGTGATCATATGATCTTGATAGTCTGTGTATTCTGATTTGTATATGAATTAGATTTCATTATTGATAGGGAATATTTTGCAGAGTCAGTCATGTAGGGACCTAAATTAATTAAGCCTAATAAAATTCATAAATTTAAACAGATAAGATTACTTCGACACATAAATAATAAGTAATTTCTTTCATTCAACATATAAGCAACAAAAATTTAAATAACAACATGCTAATAATTTTAAATAACCATCACATGTTCATGAGAATACGTACATAAAAATACCTCTGTCTGATGCTAAATTCCCGACCTCTGATTGTCCTCTCTGCTGCTCTTTCCAGACTTTGCTTGATGCTCTGACCAAACCCTGCCCAAAATCGACTAACCACCCCGCTAGCTAGGAGAAGCCTATCCAGCTCCCTAGATCCAGGATTCTGTGAGGATTCCTGGCCCCCAAGCCCAAAAATCCTAGCAACTTGGTGCCCCCTGCCACAGTTCACCCAACCTCCAAAACCAGAAAAGTATCCAACAGAAAAATTACAGTCCTCTCCTCCCAATTTTTCATAATCCCCTTCTCGAAGGCCTCTACCTAGTCATATCTCCCCCCATTCACCAACTCCCTACCCTCCTTTAATGCCCATACAACTTATCCCTCCATTCATTACCTTATCCTACAATTTATTACCTTATCCCTCAACTCAATGCTTCACTTCCCCCCTGCATACGTAAAGTCTTATAATAGATAATTTAAAGTTATTAAGCCATTTAATTCATTACCCAAATAATTGAATGTGTTAAGTAATCAATTAATTAATTAATTAATCGACATTTATTAAACAATAAATAAATAAATAAATAAATAAATAATATTATTAATAGTTAATCATTACTTAACTAATACTCATTAAGACAGTTAATTATTTAATTAACTATACTTAATAAACCCTATGCAACTATTTAACGAGGGTTGTTACAAGTCAATGATGTGTTTGTGGCTAAGCTGATCCAGACTTCTAGTCTTAGTCCTCTCTTGTTGTCATAGTATTTTTGTATGGTACCCATCATAGATATCTAAATCTTATTTTGGTCTATATCCTCGCAGGGATTTGAAAAGGGGTTATGATTGTAATTCAGAATGAAATTTATAAAATCGCCTTGTTGATTTCAGTCCCACATTTTTATTTTCTTATTATATTTTCATATTTAAGTTTCATTTGTTCCCTAATCATAAAACACAATGCATATACATTTTTCACTTTCTTTTCTGCACTGTTAAATTATAAAAGACAACAGTGATTTCCTGCACTTATTGCTCGTGAATCAATTTATAATTTTGTCTTAGACTATAAACCTTGGGTGATAATCCCAACTATATTACCCTAGCCTAGTAATATTCAAAAATATTGGAGTGAGGTTCCTCATACCTTTTCTTCAACACGACCGATGTTGATCTGCATCAACACTTTTATGAGTGAAAAGCGCCCTTGTGCAATTGGTATCTGAATCGGCCGATGCCCGATGTTAATTGGAGTCAATGTTCTCGAGATGGTGCCATGCATTTTGACACATACATTGAATTGATCGACACCTAACATTGATCAACATTGATGTTTCAGAGTAGAAATCGTCGGGTATCAGAGAAATTTACTTTTAGCAGTGATTTTTGAAGACTTTTTGGATTTATAGATGCAAGTCAAACCATATGATCAATGAAGAATATCGAAAAAAAAAATATGAAACTTATGTAAAATCAATGGAAACAATGGAAACAATGCAAACGACAAAAGAAAATTGGTACCCAAAAATTGGAAAATTTTAAGGGTGTGTTGAGTGCTCAACAAATGACTATTTGTTGGTAGAAGCTAGACTCTTTGTTTCTCTCTATAATTACAGTGGGAAACTTCTTGGGAAATGGTTATTAGCTTGAGGCAATAACCCATGGATGACTCAGAAATATGTATACATATGTCCCAAGGACATTCTTTCTGCCTGATCATGGGGATTCACCCGAATACATCCCTCTTTCCATTTGACCGATGACTCCTACCTTCCTGTTGAGAGTTGAGTCAGAACAAAAAACTATTAAGAAGACATGATATTATTAATTTTTATGAAAGTCAATAACCTTACCTTGGTGTTTCTCCACTGCTAGTGAGCGTCCATAGCCCCAACAGAGTCACCCTGATATCACAGACCTTGTTGTGCTACCGACGATTGTCCATAGCCCAGACGAAGATATCTGCATACCCTCCCAATCATACATTTCAAATTATTATTTTATGTTTATATTCGTTGCATACGTGTCGGGAATGAACCAGGGAGGAAGATATTTATTTTCTAATGAAGGATCATAACCATATAACTTTTCTTACCTTTTACAAACAATATGAGGACTAACTTTGCTTTGTTCGGGGTATCGACCATACTCTTCCCTATTCCATTTCCCTTGGTATTCCCATACCATGAGGTATTTGACTTGTTTATTCCCTAAGTGATCTACATACATAAACGTGAATTACCCACGTGTTGAAGCCTCTAACTAGTAAACCTTCTCCTAATTGTTCTACGAAATTTAAAACTAAGAGATAAGGATCTAGATTCATCATATTGCACCACCAATTTTACAAATAACACACCTAAAATCAAGTTACCATCAGAGTAATCAAAACAAGAAAAAAAAAATCAGATCACAACAAAACAAAACAAACCAAAAGAAAAGAAAATTGCAAGCACCAAACTCGTAACTCAAAAAACAATTAAAAGCAATAAAGGTAAATTATAATACAGGAAGTTGTCTTGGAGACAATTTATGAAAATAAACACTTTAGGGCTTGGTTGTTGATGGTAATATCTTCGAGTTCACCCCCAAGGTTTTGCAGATGGTAAGTGCCTACCAAAATTTTCTCATCGACTTGAAAAGGTTCGAGCCACAGATTTTGGAATTTCAAATGTTTCCCTTTTGGCTCATTGATTTTATCCCACTTAAGAACCAAGTCCCCTACTTCAAAGTTTTTATCTCCAACCTTGTGTTTATCTAACCATTTTTTAACTATTTGTTGATGGGTTGCAAAATTCCCTCTGGCTTGTTCTCGTTATTTCTCAACCATAAGGAGGGTATCAATTATTTGTTGCATGCTGGATGAGGGTTGTCCTCTCAAGGACTGGGAAAGATGTAAGGATGGGAGATATAGGTTGGTTGGAAAGATGGTTTCTTTTCCATACACCAGAAAGTAAGGGGAATTCCCTAGGGCTTCCTTGGGGGTTACCCTATCAGCCCATAAAACATTATGTAAAGTATTGTTCTAATTCTAGTGATTCTCTAATACTTAAGAATACTTATTAATTTTTTATTAGTAGACTTGACAACACCATTTCCCTATGGATAGTATTTGGTAGAATAATTCAATATAATCCCTATATCTAATGAAAATTTAGTCAAGATAGTAGAATAAAAATATGCAGTGTTGTCAAATACCAAGACCGAAGGCACCCCAAACATTTTCATGATGTGTTGTTCAAAAAATTGTATTACCACCTTCTCATTAACATGGGTAAGGGGAATGACTTCTGACCATTGTGTAAAATGATCGGTAGTAGTCATTATCTACTTATGTTTTTTGGATGAGTTTGGTTTTATCTCTCCTATTATATCTATTCCATATTGTTCAAATGGCCTAGACATTAACACTTGTTGTAGTGGAATGGATGCTTTCTTCTCCTTCCCAACGCTCATATGAAAACATTTGCACCTTATGACATATGTGTGAGCATCTCTAAACAGATTTGGCCAATAATATCCTCATTGATTAGTCCAAATGGAATACATTTGTAGGCAAATGTTCCCCATTTAGTTCAGAAGGTAGCTCCCTCATTGATTAGTCCAAATGGAATACATTTGTAGGAAAATGTTCCCCATTTAGTTCAGAAGGTAGTTTTCAATCTGTCCTCCTCTAATACTAACACCTAGTTGTATCCTAAGAATCCATAAGCAAGAATATTTGTGCTCCTGATACGGTATGTAGAAGTTGTTCCATGGAAGGGACATGGTAGTTATATTTTGTTGAGGCCCTATTAAAATTTATGAAATCTACACATAAGAGAATTTCCATGGACTTTTTATTGACAGGTACCAGATTGGCCACCCATGCAGAGTGCCTTAATTGGAATATTATCTTTGCGTCGAACATTTTATTTAGTTCCTTCTGCATCAAGGGTTCCAGGGATGGGTGAAATTTCTACAGCTTTGTTGGAAAGGCTTGACCTCGGGTCTTAATGAGATAGTGTGATGAATGATCCCAGTGGCATACATTTTCAAGTCTTGATAGGACCATGAGGACACGTCTTGATACTCTTTCAACAACCTTAGGTAAGCCTTATTTTCCTCAGGTGATAGTGGTCTCCTGAGATTGATGTTTTGGGGGTTGTCAACAACTCCTATATTTATGACTTCATAGGATGGACATGAATTGTTTCTTTTGGTATTTTTTGGTTTCTTAAATTTCTCTCATAAGTCAAAAAGGTTCTCAATACTGAATACTCCCTGAGGCATAGTGTGGATTTTAGGTTGGGTTGGGTCACTACCTTTTGTTAGGTTAGGGTTTTGATTATCCTGTCCTGCAATCATCTCTTGAAAAAATTCATCATAAATATCCAAATCCCTAAACTTTTCTTCATTAGTAAAAAATGATATGATATGTTCATCTCCCTCAAATACCCTCCAATTAGCAATCTTATCTAGGAATGAAGGTTTGTATAATAATTATATGGAAAACATCGAGGCTTCATAATTCTCTAAGGGAGACAACCTTGAAGTTGTTGTGGCCAAAGAATCAACAAGCATATTTTTGGATCGAGGTATAGATGTGATGTTGCATGCTAGGAAATTTTCTATCATCCTGTGAAATTATTGCTAATAATTCCTCAAATAGGGGGGATTGCAATGGATAGTTTTCTTGACCCGTCTTATGATGATTTTCAAATCCCCAAAGACAACTAGTTCCTTGATGTTTAAATCAATAGCTTTCTTAATTCCTTGGACTAATGCCTTGTATTCGAAAGTGTTGTCTGTGCACTTGAATTCCAATCTACAGGACTTAAAACTACATTTTCTTGTTGGATTAATGAAAATGCATCCCACACTAGCCCCTTCTTGAGATTTTGATCCATCAAAATAAAAAGTCCATATTTCAGGAACAAAGTTTGGAACTCTCTTGTCCTAGTCCACCTTTGGAACTTTCATTTTAGTGTTGTTGGATTGAGCATGGCCATTATTTTCAGACTTATTACATTGCTCATTTTTTTTATTACTTTCATGAAGTGATAACTCTCACCTTTTCAAAAGCAATGCTTTGGACAAGCAGGGCGGGAAATTACCAAAATTGGAATCACACAAGTAATTTCCTAAGAATGGGAATTTAGTAGAGGAAATTTCATTAGGGGATTCCATGTATGTAAAAATATGCTTCAAATACTTTTCTTGTTTGATCCTGATCGTGTTGGGGTTTCCCTTTAAAGGTAACCATAAGTGGGACCAATCTATACTAAAATATCCATGTAATTTTTCAGACCGGTCCTTTCTTAACAACATCCCATAGGCCTTGAATGTATTTAATTATGATATCTATGACCTGATGAAACTTTGGGTTAGCGGAAATTCAAATCATAACATCCTTTAACTACCCAATAACTTTAACATCAGTTCTATCTAGTTGAATGATATGCATTTCACTTTTGGTAGGGGTAGCATTTAACTTCTTACACACTGAAAGAGGCATAATGTTGGAGGAAGCACCAGAGTCAACCAAACAATTGTGGAGGTTCATGTTATAAATTTCAAAGGTTAAAAAGAAAGATGGAATAGATGACCTAATATTCTTATCAGTCATCATTGTATTCATGTTAGGCTTCCCACTCTCCTCAAGCATTATTCTACCCAAGCTCTAATGTGGGCTTGGATTTAACATGATTTTGTTGTCCTCATCTAGGGATTGAAACAATAAATATTTATGTTGAGGAATTCTACAAAATTCCATCATCGTCGTTCATCGAAATGTTATATTTCAATTTATTCAGGTCTTGTACCATGTTATGCTCTAGATTTGTTGTTTTGTGAGCTTGGAACTTCAGTCCATAACTCAACAGTGTGGTGGGTTGAGTTGAAGAGGAAGATTTTGGGGGTCTCTTAGGAGCTTGTGCAAAGGTAGGTTGGTTTTTCACAATGGGTGCCTTGCTCCTAGTTTGGACTTCCAAAAGTTTGGGAAATTCTTCTTCTTTTGTAGGAACATCAAACGATGATGTGTGACTAACATCCCATAGAACCATAGTTTTTTTCTCAGGTGGTTCACTAACTTCATTTTATGTAGTATTTGATGTATGATCATTGGGTTATTTGGTTAGGGAACAACCATCCAAGAAATGATTCACCAATAGATTCATAGAATTTACCCATTGAGGGAAATATCTTTTTGAATGGTTTTCTTGATGATACTTACAATATGAATATGAGGCGACTTCTCCCAGGTAGATGTTCAAGTTGGCAAGAGGGGGCTCTAGGGCCTTGAAAGGTGGTTTTTTTCTAAAGAAAGGTTTGTAAGACCTAGGGTTTGATGCACCTTCCCATGCATTCCTCTTCATGTATACAATATCATTGGACAACTTTTTAACCATTCTTTGTAATCTTTCCATATCTACATTGTCATTTTTTATGTTATTTTCGGTTTGTTTACCAGGTGGTCATGTTAACAAAATTTCTCGCCTTGGTTGTTGTTGAGTTTATTTATTTAATAAAGAAATATAACTATATTTACAACCTTTCATTTGAAATTCAATAATTTTGGCCTCCTCAAAGTTTTCGGAAAGAGTAAGTTTAGTGGCCCTCTTAATGAACATGAAGATAGAGGTCGATAATGCATTAGCGTACACCTCAATTTGTAGTTATTGAATGGGATTGGAATTTGTTTGAAACTTGTTTAGGATAGTTGTGAAACGTCGGTTGAATTCCTTGAATTTCTCCTTGCGGCCCATAGTGGAAGCAAAAAGTTGAGCCGTCAGGGCCCCGATAGTCGTTTCTTCGACAAATTTATCCAGGAAATATTTCTGAAATTTTTTCCAACTATTAATGGATCCAACCGAGAGGTTGAAATACCATGTTGAAGCCGAGTTATGAAAGGTATAAGGGAAAAATATGCATACTATGTATTCATGTTGGAAATTCATTAATATTATCACCAATATAGATTTCTTGATATGATCCTTGGGCGGGCCGGAGGTTAGACTCTTCCCCATTTGGTTTGACATGATTCTTCAGATTGATGGTCCAACAAGTTTCAATGGGATTTACTATGTTATCGAATGGATCTTTATAGACTGTTTTCTATTTCATTATAAGTTCATTTATTAAGTATTCAATGACTAAATTCCCAAGAAGGATGGGTTTAGGCTAAGCTCTTACTAACAACATGTAGATGAAACCTCCCTTCAATCAATATTAAACAATAATATTTCCTTATTGATCAAGTGACAAACATCATCTAACAAAAGAAAGATATATGCAGAAAATGACAAATAACCTCAAATAATTCTAGTTACTATATAACACACAACTGCATAACACCATCATATTCATGCCAATGTGTATTTAGTGACTGCAATCATTCAAGGTAACTTAAGCACAATTATTGTCTTACTAAATCCTTTGTAGTAGTCAAGAGAAAAAGAGAACAATCCACAAATTATGCTACTCCACAAGCTTTGGAAAAAACTATGTTCGACACTACATGAGATTCTGAATTAGACTTCAAAATAATTCTTTGTCTGATTCTTTCACTTATTAAAAAAAACCATCGACCCTTAAAAACAAGGTTGACCTATTTATTTATACGAAAAAACCACATGCAAAAAATAGCAACAATGTTTGTTTAACTAAAGAAAACATAAATACGAACCAGTTCATGTTCACATGAAAACCATTAGTGAGCTCCAATTATCTCATAGGATTTTCCTTGTCACAATCAGACCACTAGAAGAATATATCTTCACAGGTATTTAGGTATGGAAATCTATGTTGATCCATTGACATGCTAAGCTTATCCTTCATTTCCATTACTCGGTTTCTGAATTGATCTATATCGAAGCTTAGTTTTCATAGGGCCCACACTGCTCCTATCGGCCTGTCAGTGAGTCTCTTCACTTGTACCTTTTGAATCACTCAAATCTCTTGAATCTTCACTCCAAACTATGCATCGATCTTTCTGAACCGTTGGATTATAACGTGCAAATTGATGAATTCATTAGGAGCACCAAATTATGGGAATTATAGTTCTATCATCCTCTAGTTTATGTTGTTCCAATTTTCGAGACACTCCTCCCATATCTCCTACATTTCCTATTTTGGTTCAATTACCAATTGTACCTAATATTATGTTTCCATCCTGATCCTTACTAAGCTCTCATCTGCAAGAATCCTAGTGCCATGTTCTTCGTCCCCTCGACCCTTTTAGGTATCTTTGATATAATTGATTTGTGTCAGTACTTGATGAAATTTCTTCGACCATCTCATCATTTATTTATATGATACGAGGTCGAGCAAAGTCTCCTCTTGGTAACTTGTTATCTTGGTCATAAAAACCTCCCTATCTGATTTGAACTGAGTATAAATCTCCTCATATTCAATTATCATGAACCTAACCACTTAGGTAGTGTCCTGATAGTATTCTACCTAATGTTTGAGATGCACCAACTATGATATCATAGAATCGACTTCTCATTCATCCTCTCTTTCCCTGTCTATAGTGGCACTAGATATAGCCATACTTTCTCCTAATAACTCACTTACCCTGGATTGTCCTGCATCTATAAGGGTTTCTTCTGTGGTGATCATTACCACAATGTCCAAAGTGATTCTCCTCTTTTTTCCAGTTCTCTTCATAACCAATTGTCTTTTCCTGTCATAAAAAATGAATTGAACATCAACTACTTCATCCACTAGCTCTGGGATTGGTTGGTTACTCCATGAGAGAGCATTTCCTAAACATCCTAGTGTATGAAAATTCTCTAGTATCATTTCTTTGACTATGTTGACTCTTGGTTCCTTATTACTGGTTCCTCTGCCTTATTCTTGTGCCATCTCAGACTTCCCAGAATCTCTTGTTGACCCCATCCCTATCCTAACAGATGAATCTCCAATTTTCTCTATACCTGGGGTATTTCCCATGATCTCTACTGTTTCATTTTCGGTTGGGATTGTTGGCCCTGGGAGTGTGGAATGTGTTGAGGGTTCCATAGTGATTTCCTCAAGTTCTTTGTTTCATTTGAGCCGAGCATTATATTCTCCTTTGCTGGTGTTACCTCATGATGAATATTCATCATCTAGGTTTCCTTGATATTTTTCTTTCACTGGTGGAACACTTCTCTCGATGGAAACTTCATTACCATTATCATTTTTATCTTTTGGTTTAGTGTGGCCTTTGATTTTTCTTCCATGATTATCTAGTGGTTGTGGTTTTCAGTTTGGGGTGCTATGATCACCTTCAATTATATTTAGTTATGTTTCCTTTCCTAAATATTTTGGTCCTTGGGACATCGTATCTAACACCTTTGTTACTTCTTCATTTACAATAGGAACTGAAGTGTTTACATCCTTATTATCACTATATATTGTGATCAAGTTAGAAATGACATGAG
Source organism: Picea glauca (assembly GCA_000966675.3). Lineage (NCBI taxonomy): Eukaryota > Viridiplantae > Streptophyta > Pinopsida > Pinales > Pinaceae > Picea > Picea glauca. The sequence goes on from JZKD02S1797124.1 coordinate 27,176, forward strand.
TTACTTGTCCTAAGACATCCAAAAAAACCATTGGCTCAATTCCTTGTCCTCATATCATTGTTCCCCTTGAATTCTGTTGTGGAGTGTATTCCTCCATTGAGATGTTCTCGAGGGTCACCATATCCTCTTCTCTTCTAACGGTGATTGTAGTTATTAACACAGATGCAACTTCTGGTACTATGACAATTTCCATTTGCAATTTCATCATCCTTTAAGCTCCCTCTAAGAGCCTTTGTGCCTCCTATCTGTCCATTGTCTATTCCATACCTTCTTGTTGATATTTTTCCACTACTACTGCCCCTACTATATGCTCTAGAAATTTTAATTGTTCATGCCCAGATAGGGCCATGATACTAATCAGGTCTAGTTTTTCTTTCCTCTGCAAAACATCATCCCAGTCTACAAAATTCTTTGTGAATATTTCATCCTCAAAATCCTCATGTGGGTATGACCAATGAGACACCACCTGACTAGCATGCTCAACTACTAGTGACCTGGGGTCATGTTTCTTATATCTCCTGGTGGTGAAACTATACCTATCTGACTCTAAGCTTCTTGTACGTCTTGTGTAGTATCCTTCATGAAATGGTAGCCCACATAAAACATATAGGGAACAAATATCCTCTTCCTATCCTTGAACAAATATTCATTGAACCCTTATAGTATGTTCTGGTAGAAAATTTCAATGAATCTATGGCCAAGGAAATAAGTATGGTGCTCTGATGGCTACTAAAATTCTGATATATGTTCTTCTTTCCTCTAAGTATCGATGCCCAATATTGGATATTACTTTCCTTGCTGCTTCGAAGAGTCTTGGACAGTTTGTTTCAAAATTAAGGAATATACTTGAGCTATGAAACCATTGCAGATTAAAGCAATTGATCTTTTGTACTTTTTCTCCCACAAGATTCCAAAATAAACATGTACATGCACTTTGAAAATATGTCAGCTCAGGTTCAAAGCAGGGAACATATTCCTAGCGCATATCACATCCAGGAGATAATATGCCATGTATAATGTAGGGGTTTCTCTAGGTTTTGGGTTTTATGCTTCCTCTATCCTGGTGCTCAACTATTTTGAGATAATAGATCTCTAGTTAAAAGTTATTCCAAATGTAGCAGTTGTATGAGCCAAAGGAATCCAATCTTTGGAGAACCTAGAGAAATCCTTCTCTCCATATAAACAACATATCAAGGCCATCAGGGAAATTAGGGTTCTCGGAGGTTTATTGTGTTGTACCACCCTGAGGCCCGATTCAAAAAAAAATTATCCTCCCTCCACCAAGATGGTAGAAATTTACTGGTATTATGGCGTCCATGGAATTCCACAAGACAATCCTTGTTCAACATGAATTCGATGTCCTTGAATTTATAATGCGTGCTTACCTCTGTTAGTAAGAATACACCTATACATTCTCCATCTTTGTTATTTAACATGAATTTCTCTGCATCAACATCATGAATGATCCACTCTAAGATTTCAACACATGGAAAAATGGGTGTATTGGCCACCACCATGTACAACGAAGAGTGCTTGATGTTCTAGAATACTTGGTCATGCAATTCACTCACCTTTAGGTCATTGTGAGGCGTAAACTCCAAGAAATATTCATAATGTATTTTTTTGTATAAATCCAGCTAGGAAGATGGCATTACCTTGGATGTGGTATTATTATCTATATCTTTGAAGAGATAAGGTGGTATTGCTGGCTTCTTTTGTGACATTCTAATCACTGAGTCTATTTTGGGGAAAAAATCCAACTTCTTAGTAGTCGAGCTAGATGCCTCTTCGATTTTCTCACTTCCTCCTTTCAGGGTATTTGGTGATCGACGAGTCACTTGTTGTCTAGGAATTTTTTTTCATGTAAATGCAATAGTTTAACTTAGTATTCTTTAAATCACATAAACTTAGAGGCAATCATGACAAATACCTATGCATGAATATTTTCCCAAGTCGAATACCTACCAGTATAAATCCTTTTGTTAAACACAACACAACTCAATTCATAAGAGGCACTAGATCAATCATGAGTTGTTAAGAAAAAACAAACAGTTTTGTGAAAACTATGGAATAATTCAAATACATTCGAATAAATAACAATTAATCCTTACACCTGAAATCATCATGTTTTACTACAAGGAATCTACTATATATTTTCATTAATTACATCTATAGTCTACACAAGTTCTTGGAGTAAAATCTATGTGCAAATCGGTGGCACGAAGAGACATTGGAATGATTCATCGGGGATTTGAAACAATCATCGACACTCATTTGAGATCAGGAATCAAGCACTTGAAATGTTTGAGTATTTTGGGACCAACGCGTGTCTAAATTCGTCAATCCCAAATGAGATGACAAAATGACACTTTCACACGTGCGGTTGGATCAGGATATCGACATGACAACTATTGACCAACGCGACACATAGGGATGTGTGTGAAATAAATATATACATATGGATGGTTTTGTTGAATTTCAAGATATTTGGTAAGACCAATCTAATGGCTCAGATTTCTTATCGATAATCATTGATCGAGCATTGACAGTTTGGAGGGTGTACAATAAATTATATGTTTTGTTTCCTTCTTGATCGGTCAATGTTGGTATCTGTAGGCGTTCTATGCTCACCTCATTGTCATCGCGTTCTCCTGTGTTCAACAGTGGTTGTCAATTCTCAATGTTAATCGACATCGATGACTACATCTTGGACTTAACAATGAATGTTTTTCAACTGACCTCATCGACCAATGATGTTGATCAACGTTGAAACTTTTATGAGTGGGAAGCACCCTTGTGCAACTGGTATCTAAATCAGTTGATGCTCGATGTTAATCAACATCGACATTCCTGATATGGTGCCACATTGTTTGACACATATATTGAATTGACCGACACCCAATGTTGATCAAAATCTAAGTTTAAAAGTAGTAATTGGTAAGTATCGAAGAACTTTACTTCTAGTAGTGATTTTTTGAAGAATTTATGGATTTATAGATGCAAGTCAAACCGTATGAGCAATGAAGAATCTCGAAAAAAAATAGTAAAGATGAAACTGATGTAAAATCAATGGAAACAATGCAAACAAATAAAGAAAAGTGGTACACAAAAATTGGAAAATTTTAAGGGTGTGTTGAGTGCTCAATCGTCCCGAGGAGGCATGCTTGCACCGTTCAGAGGAAATGAAAATTATTGGTAATTTCCAAAATTTGGAAATGTGTGGAATCCACCAATGGAGCTATCCAAGTTAGTGTAGAGAACAAAAAATAGGGAGTATTAGGAAGAAAGGTGAGCACCAATTATTTCTTGAGAGTTTGGAAGCATGGGATGCATTGTAACAATGAAAATTGGTTTGGTAATTTTTTTTATTTACCCTAACACGATGCGCCTAACAACAATTACGTGCACCGATGTAATGTTCAATGACACTGGTGCAATTTATTTGGTGTATGTATTTTTATTATAAAGTATGGTGTTGTTACTAGAAAATTGACACATTGATTCTTTATTGTTTACGTACACACCGATGCGTATATACCTTAAAGTCACACCAAGAAAAAAACCTCTGGCCGCCCACCTCCACTAACAACCTTTGCTATAAAAAGCTAAGGGATAATTTTTTTGTAGAGGTTCTGTACAAACCTCTACAAGAAGATGTTCTCATTGTAGTGATGCTGCAACAACACGACCATGCAACAGGTTATACAACATCCTAGTGACAACACCATAAATGGTTTTTCTTAAGGAGGGCAATTTTCCAGGTTTGTTGTAATTTGTGTTTTCCTCAATAAGCCATTTTCCTAGTAAGGGAGCCCTTGTAATATTTGATATTATTTAATGACAAGTTGATTTGAAGGGCATAAAATATTTGTGTGCACATGTGAAGTTTCGTTTCCAATTTTCTTCTGCTTATTTAATTATTTCCAGTAAGTATATTTTATTCAGTGTGTTGTAATTTGATTATCAACAAAGAAAAACAAAAGACAATAATTTATCTAGGTTTTGGGAATAGAGATTATAATATGGTATCAGATATTTTACTCTGAAGAGGAAACCAATTTCAAAATATTTTTGTAGATCTATAAATCAACAAGGTTAATTCCATGACAATTTGATCAGATCTAAGTAATGGCAACATCGAGTCTAAGATTTGAAGACGGATTGAATGGAGCATCCAGCTTCCTATCCTGGAAAACAAGGGTTACCTTGTTTTTGAAGGAAAATGATATTTGATAAATTTTCATCCACCGACAGATGCAACGACAAAGGTAGATTTTGATAAGGATATCAAATCCTAACATGTAATATTGGACGCAGAAAAAGATCATTTAATTCCTCATTTGTTTGAGAGGCAGATGGCCTTGGATATGTTCAATGCTCTAGTGAATATTATCTAGAGTGTTATCCTGAACAGGAACATGATCTTGAGAAACAAACTCATATCAGTGTAGATGTATGGATCTGACAATGTTACTAACTATATCACAAGGGTCACCCAAATTTGTGATCAACTTGCAGCAATTGGGAAGAAAATGGTCGGTACAGAACTAGTTAATACGACAATGAATGGTTTCTCAGAGTCTTGGGAAACATTTATCAAAGGAATTTATGCTTAGCATAAAATTCCCTCATTTGAGAAGATTTAGGATGATTTCATCCAGGAAGAGACTCAAGAGGATTCCAAAACTAACAGATAAGGAGGTAGTGATGAGAACTCAACCCTTGTCAGTTAGACAAGAAAGGGAAAATAAAATGGTTCTAGCAAGAAGGGTGAAGGTGAGGGATCGACATCAAAACTGAGGAGAAAGGAATTGAGCAATATAAAGTGCTTCACATGCCACAAGAGTGGTCAATATGAATCTTAGTGTCTAGAGAAGAAGAATGAAAGATGAAAATCGAAACAAGTAGCAACATTTGCATAAACTCAGTTGGATGCTTTTGTTGTGAATTTCGAGAGGGATTTCTCACTAGTTTCCTTCCTTTACACTAGCACACTCATTGCGTGCTTGATATTTGGATAGTGGTGCATCATACCAGATGACAAAATCATGAGATCTATTCAAAATTCTAATGGAGAATGACTTAGGGATCCATGTGGAGCTTGGTGATGATGCCAAGTATGTAGTAAAGGGGGAGGGAAAGATTTTGTTCCATCTTGATTTAGGTGGTTTGTTGGAAGCAAAGGACGGTATTCATGTACAAATAATGAGCAAGAAATTTCTCTCAATCTCAGTTATGGAGGAAAGGGTTTTTTCCATCATATTCAAGAAAGGGAAAGTACTCCTCCATCTATAATAATATAGCCCTGACTCAACAAAGGTCATTGTGGTTAGAGAGGGAAATTTATACAGGTTTCCTTGGTACATGACAGTGACAACCTATGAGAGATATGGAATAAGAGGTTGGGAAACATACACTACAAGGAATTTCCAATTATGAGGGAGATTGTCTTAGGTCTCTTAGATTTCAGTGTTGAGAAGCAAGGCATGTGCAGAGGGTGTGCACTTGGAAAGAATGTCTGTTAGAACCCTATATAATAGGGGAATCAGTTTCCTGAATAATATCTATCTATTTCAGGTGTTATTCTTTTGCTCACGACGCATAGTGAAGGTGGAAGAAAGCGCTCGACACTGACCAAGCATAAGATGAGTACCTGCACGCGAGCTTCAAAGCGAGTTTCGGTGCATTTTTAGCAAAAAATTGTGGATTGGTTTGAATGGCAAATTTTTTTATTCTTGTGGGTAAATGCAAAGTTGGGTTTATTAGCCAAATTTGTGTTTTTTATAATCTATTTTTGGTGAATTGAGTAAAAAGTGGCCCCTCGGCGTTTATGCAGAGTTTTATGCAAAAAGTTTTAGAATTATTTTCCAAAACTTTTTATTG
>JZKD02S1797124.1:36923-48104 GCA_000966675.3 Picea glauca
AGGTTACCTCTGTGATTGCCTCCGCAGCCTTAGGCAAATTACAGAGTGCTAACAATGTCAACGATGATTTCCAAGAAATGAGAGTATGTCCAAGGGTCTCATATCTTATTCATTCATATTTTTTTGGTCCAATGTCAGTAAAATAAGAGAAGGGGGCACTATACCATGTGTCATTCATTGATGAATTTTCTAGGAAAACCTAGATCTTATTTATGAATACCAACAATGTGGTATTCAATTGGTTATAGGAGTTCAAGGCCGAGGTAGAGAAATAGACATGGAATAAGAACAAGATATTGAGGTCAGATAATAGGGGAGAGTACACCTCCAATGAATTCAAATATTTATGCAAGGAGGCAAGGATGAAGAGGGAGTTGGCAGTCTCATAAAACCCTTAATATAATGGGTTTGCAGAGAGAAAGAATCGGTCCATCATCAATTATTCATGAGCTATGATACATGGATGGAATATTCCTATGTTCCTTTGGGAAGAGGCATGTAACATGATACTGTATGTCCAGAACATGATTCCTTATAGAATATTAGGGGACACAAATCTTGAGAAAGTGTTCATGGGAGTAAAGCCAGAGATAGGAAATTTGAGGATCTTTGGTTGTCCATATATATCCATGTGTTTGTGGAGAAGAAGAGGAACATGGAGCATTTAGGATAGATGATCATACTTGTGGGATAGAGTGATTCTTCAAAGGAATACATGATCTTCATACCAACACAGAGGAATATTGTTGTGAGAAGATATTTTAAGTTTAAGGAAATATTATAATCTAGGATGTCTCAAGATCCACTACTAGTGAAAGAGGACGAGGACCAAAAGGCTCCAAAGGATGAGAAACACTCAATAGATTTTAGTTCAAGAAGCCAACCTTCATGCAGGGAGGAGGAGTCACTAATCCCTCCCAGTTCTTTTAAGAGACCTTGATGGTTCACATAAACATTGAGGGTTTCTCAGGAGAATGTTGAGGCTCCTAAGAGCACATTCAAGGAGACCAGGACTCTGAGGATATTTCCTAACTATGTGGCACTTATGAGTAGCATTATTTATGTCGAGCCTTTCATTTTTGAGGAAGAAACAAATCAACATGTTTGGTAGGATTCCATGATGGAGGAGTAAACCTCCATCATGAATAATGATGTGTGGGATATAGTTTTGAGACTGGAGGAGAAGTCGATGGTAAGTTCCAAGTGGATATTCAAGATAAAGAATTTTGCATATGGAATCATTGACAACTTCAAGGCCAATTTTGTGGTGAGAGGATTCTCCCAGAAATAGGGAGTGGAATATGAGAAAGAATTTTCTCCAATTTTTAGATATGATTCATTTCGAGTTTTTATATCTATTGCCTCAATCATGGGGTGGATGATTCACCAAATGGATATGAAGATAGTTTTCCTCAATCATATCATTGAGGGGGAAGTATATGAGGTACATGGGAGGGAGTCTCATGTGTGTAGGCTTAAGAAAACCTTATATATACTCAAGAAGACACCTATGGTGTGGTATTATAGTATTGATGGATACTTGCAGACTATGGGCTTCATCAAGAGTGACGTGAATCCTAAATTGTACTTCATACTTGTTTGGACCAGTTTTCTCATCTTGGTGTTGTAAATAGATGATTTTTTTTCTCACATGTACAAAAGAGCTTATATTAGGGTTCAAAGAAAATTTGGCTACATAGTTCGAGATGAAGGACATCGATTTGATGCATTACTTCTTGGGGTTAGAGGTATGGTAGATATTGCGTGAGATATTCCTTAGTCAAGGGAAGTACACAATGGCTATCCTGAGGAGATTTTTGATGGAGGACTTTAGATCGATGGCTACACCTATGGTTACCAATCTAAAGAAGGTTGTCACTCCATATTCATATTTGGTGGACCCCATGTTATAGAGAAAACTAATAGGTTATTTGATTTATTTGGTCAATACTAGGCCATATATATGTTTTTCTATAACACCTTGAGTCAATTCATGGTGCATATGAGGTAGATGCATTGTGTAGCAGTGAACCATATGCTCAATTACTTAAGAGGTACTGTGGAGTTTTTTTTGAGGTATCTTGGAGGTTGATGGAGTAAGGTTGTGAGGATATGCAGACTCAAATTGGGAAAGGAGTGTGTCAAATAGGAAGATCACCTCAGAGTGTTGTGTCATCTTGAGATCAATAATGATATCATGGTTCAATAGGAAGTAGACTTCCCTAGCACTCAATTTAGTAGAGGAAGAGTATATGTTAGCAAGTATGGCTAGTTATGATGTCATTTGGCTTCACAAATTGATTACAATATATAATTAATCAGGATTTGGATCTTACAATGATATATTGTGATAATTAGAGTTGTATCAAACTCTCCAAGAATACAATATTCCATGACAAGCCCAAGCATATTAATATCGTGTATCACTTCATTCGAGACGGGATTCACAAAGGAGTAGTGAATCTTCAATATATTTCCACAAATGAATAGGTTGTAGACATTCTAACCAAACCTTGGTTAAAGGGAAGTTTTTATTATCCAGGGAAAAACATGGAGTGTTGCAGAATACCTTCCTCACTAAGAGAGAGTGTTGATGTTTGTATCATTATACAGGTACTTTCATACAAGTCTATGTGTCTAGACACGTGGAATTTGTCAAAATCCTTAAACCTTAGTAATTTATTTTAATAAATAAATTATTAAAGTAAAGTTTTTTTTTATAATTAAAGTGAGTTTATTTTAATGAAATGTTAAGGTTATTAGCATTATTGTATTAAATGAATCCCAACCCTTGATATTAAGTGAGATTATATTTAATCTCAACCGTCAATCAATTTGGACATTAGGGTTATGTTTGATTCGTTCAAAACTCAAGATTGTAAAATCAAGGCTAGGTGAATGGGAAAGACACACAACAAAAAATCAAGTGAGAGAGTTGGAGTTAGTGACTCATAGTGAGAGACAAAAAATGACTTTTTATCAGTCCAAAGGGGGAAAGTGTAGGTAGTGCAATAGGAACAAATCCAACAACCATGGAACCTATGGAGGTCATGACAGTAGGGAAAGCAAATTATACTATTTTCTGGAGGGACAAGAAAGGGCCATACAACTTCTAATCGTACAACAAGAGGTTGTACAATAACATACAACCATACAATGCACAACTAGTCATACAACATGCACAACACGTGTACAATGTATGAACATGTCGTAAAACAAGCATGGAGGTCATACAAGATGCGATAGTAGAGTCATACAGTAGGTTGTACAACAACCCAATGACAATAACAACAAGGGTTTTTATTCAAGAGCGAAATTTGATAGGGTTGTTGTAATTCATTTTTTCCTCAGTGGGGAATTTTCCTTGTAAGGGAGCCCTTGTAAGATTTGATATTATTTAATGAGAAGTTGATTTGAAGGGTAGAAAATATATGTGTGCACATGTGAAGTTTTGTTTCCAATTTTCTTCCATTGATTTAATTATTTCCAAACAATATATTTTATTTTGTATGCTATAATTTAATTATAATCAAGGAAAAACACAAGGTAATAATTTATCTAGGTGTTGGGAATAAATTAGAAGATGTTGCACTTAATGATAAAAATTCAATATTTATTTTAGGATTTTAGGATTTAGCTTCATTAGAGGTTTCTAAGGCTAAGTTTACTTAGTGTCTAACATCTTGATCTACTTTTAGAAAAGGTAAAGAATCATGCCTAATTATTCCAACAATATGGTATGCAAATTAATTTATACTCCCACTATATTCTTCATGTTAGAAGTTACATTTCACTCTAGTTGTAGACCTTGAAACCCTTTGATAATATTTCCACATAGTTTATCCCTTGGCAATGGTTGATCCTGGGTTTTATGGAAAATTCTTAGGGTTGTTTGGTGTATTTTTTTGGGAATAAGCTTTTGAATCCCTCATGAAAATGAAAATGGTGAATCGCAACTTCCTCCTCTTCCCCTCTTCCAATTCAGTGCCTAAGCAATCCTCAAACCCATCATAGAAAATGTGCATCACGACTTCTTCCTTCTCTTACCTTATTCTAATCCAACCAAAAGGATGCACACAACCATGGAAAAAATAAGGGGATGTTGGGTATGTGTTATATTATTTTCATGATTATCCCATGTGTTGTACACTAGAATGGAAGCAAAGGGAAGGTCAGAGGGGGTTCCTTTTAGACCCCCCAAGAATTTTGTTTGGTTGTTCTTTGGTCCATTTTTGGTGTTTTTCGACTCATTGTAATGTAATTTTGGTCAAGGAATCTAATCCAGATCAATGGATTAAGGTTTTGGATGCCCCATGATCCTATATATTGTATTTTAATGGTGAAGGTAATACAATGAGAGTTAGAGGTGTGACTCTAAAAATTTGTTGGTTTTCCCGGTTAAGGGTTTTCAGAGTAAATGTTTCAGTATCATGTGTGATGGTTATTGTTTTATTTTTGTTGCATAAAGAATCTATATGTGCATTGTTGTATTTTAAAGTTTAAAAATGTTAAAATATATATTCCAACACCTAGACATTTTATTTCCTTGTGCTCTCAATAAAACATGCAGAAAAATAAAAATTTTGAACACAAAATAAAATGCACTGATTGAAACTTAAACTATTGGGAATAAAAAATATAGCGGAAACAAAATACAACAATTTCCACACACACAAGAATGTATTCCCTTAAAATATCATTTTTTCATTAAATTACTCCAAGATTATGAGGGCTCCCTAAATGGAAAATAACCCACTGAGAAAAGAATCTAATTACAACAAAACCTAGTTGTTCTAGGGCTCAAATGAAGAAAATATTTTCCTGATCTTCCTGGATCTTCCTATTGGAAACTCAAATCTACACTAGATATTCTTGTTGGAAACTTAGATTTGCAATATCTTCCTATTGGTGCCTCGGATATAATAGATATATCTACTGATAGCTCCTATCTACACTAGATATGTCCATTGGTACCTTAACTGCGCACTAGATATATCTGTTGGTAACCGCATATCTGCTAGATCTTCTCGTTGGTACCTCAAATTTTTTATATCTTCCCACTGGTACCTCAAATATACACTATATATATCTGATGGTATTGCATATATGCTAGATCTATCTATTGGTACCTCAGATCTATATATATGCTCGTTGGTACCTCATATATGCACTAGTTCTGTTCGTTGGTACCTCATATCTACTATATATATCCACTTGTACCTTAGATATAATGTATCTATCTACTAGTACCTCATATCTACACTAGATGTGTTTTTTGGTACCTGAGATCTCCTAGATATTCCTACTAGTTGTACGACCCCAGAAATCATACAACCTTTACCTCCCTGTTGGATAGTATGACCTCCATGAATATTTGGCTGCTAGGTTTTTCTTACACTTGTTGATACTTGTTGATACTTCTTTTTCTCTCCTCCTTTGAACTTAGAAAAAATCCTTCAATTCTCTCTCTGTGTCTCAACACACTATGAGTTACTCTTTTTCTGAGAAAAAATCCTTCTTTATCTATATGTGAGTCACTAACTATCCATTTCTTTTCCTTTCACTTTTCTTCCTTTTATAACATTGAGTTTTGAAGGAATATAACATAACCATTGATGACTAAGTCTCCATAACCCTAATCTCTTAGTGATATTGACAGTTGATATTAAGTCCAAATCAATTGTTGAGATTCATATAATTCACTAATGTAAATACTTTACATTTTATTAGATTAATTGCTCCATTAATAAAATTTTATTCACTTTAATAACTAACGTTAATTAAAGTGAATTACAAAGGTTTTAAAATACTTTTGGAGGACCTCCATAGGTCAGAAACTACACTGTGAAAAATTTCTTGTCCAAACATCAACAATCCCTCTTAGTGAGGAAATAACTTCTTAAAGAGCCACCTAGAACTGGCTTCCCCTTCGGTCCTATCACAATGTCCCACATATCATCCTTCATCATGAAATTACTTCAAACCTACTAGTCTATTGCTTCCTGAAATCTGGAAGACTCAGAATCAATTATGCTACTCATTAGTACCATATATTTTAGAAACTTATTTGAAGGCATTCTCTCCTTGAATGACCTCAGATCTACTAGATATTTCCATTGAACCTCAAATATGTTATATATGTCCTTTGGTACCTGAGATGTTCTATATATTCTTTTTGGCACCTTAGATTTGAACTAGACCTATCTGTTGGTACCTTAAATCTACTAGATCTTCCTGTTGGTTGCATGACCCTAGAAATCATATGGCCTCTACCTCCCTACTGGATAGTACAACCTCCATGAATTTTTGGTTGCTAGGTTTTTCTTCCACTTGCTGCTACTACTTGTTCTCTCCTCCTTCAGACTTAGTTGAATCCCTTATTTTCTCTCTATGTGTCTCAACACATCGTGACTCACTCTGTGTCTGAGCAAAATTCCTTCTTTTCTATCTATGTGAGTCACAGACTCTCCATTTATTCTCCTTTCACTTTCCCTTCCTTTTATAACATTGAGTTTTGATGGAATCTAACATAACCATTGATGATTAAGTCTCCATAACCCTAATCTCTCAAAGATATTGATGGTTGAGATTAAGTCCAGATCAATTGTTGAGTTTCATCTAACTCACTAATGTAAATAGTTTACATTTTATTAGATTAATATCTCAATTAATAAAATTATACTCACTTTAATAATTAAATTTAGTTAAAGTGAAAAACAAAGGTCCTAAAGGAATTTTGAATGAATTCCACACGTTATACACTAGACCTGTGTGGAAGTTCTTTTTTGATGCTAAAACATAAACAAAAACCTATAGGGGCCAACTAATTCCACTTCTTGTAGCGACAAGTAGATGAAATGTTGCAACTATCACAAGAAAATTAGTTGTTCCAATAATATATGTTGTGCACTACAAGAAAATAATGTGAAAAGTCTCCTCACTAAAGAATAAGACACTAAAGATAAAAAAAAGATGTCAACAATTCCATTTCTTGAAACTCTTAGCTAGTTCTTCTTAGTAAGGATTGTTATGCTAATAATTGAGAATACCTTTTCACCCATAACTTATAGATCAAGCACAAGCTAGCGTAATTGATCATAGACAATGATAGCTAGAATAATTGTATCTCTAAGAAATTGGTTGTTGAGTTTTATTACCAACCTTAGATCATCTCAACACATAACACCTCAAATGGGCCCAAGGACATAAGGCATATGATTTTCACACAAAAAATACTTCCTATTAAACATTATTTTGATATTATCAATTGTGATGTTACTCCAATCAACTATCACGATATGATTCTTCACAATCCTTACTGGCATGGTCACAAAGTAGTGTACAGTGGATTTTACAAGACCTGCACATGGATGGTAAAGTGAAAAAATTTAACTATTATTTTATTATTTCCTTTCCTTTTAGTGGGTATGTTGTCAAACAAGTCAATTTTCTTAAATTTATATCTTTTTGTGTGTTCCAAGAACTGAAAGAAGACAATATACACACACTTCCTCCTAGGATTTAATCCCTTTTGAATGCTTATCCTAATGTTTTTGAGGAACTTGTTGAGGGGTCCTAAATCCCTTTAACTCAATAGTAGGAACCAAACCCCATTGAGGCCCAATTAGACTCTGCAATGTTTAATGGTGGAATGGTTCTCCAAATATTGTGATCTAACCAATTAATCAATGGGCTTTACGTAGTGATTAACATGATGTCTTCTTCTGAAAGCTTCTCCTTTAGTTTGAACATTCTCTTTTTTGTATTTTCTATTATAGATGGGACAGATACAAGATAAATGTTGGTATAAACCAGTTGGGTAACAAAGGGGAAATCGCTTAACTACTGAAGAATGATGATCTTGGGATAACCCTTGTGCTCAATCATGCAAACAATGATTCTTACACCTATGGAACGCCTAGTACTAATACATCAACTTGTTGGCATTTTGATTACTGAATGAGATACAATTTATCATAAATGAACATACATGCAATAAAATGATGGCCAGAAAAATAGTTTCCTTAGCTCTGATCACCAATCACATATTAACACAAGGATTTGTTTACATCATTAGAGGCAAGAGTTATAAAAATATTGCATCAGATAAATTATCAATAGATTCATAAACTCTTACTCATTACAACATCCATTCATGAGATAAAGTCAAAAGTAATTCCTCCTTATGATCCAATCACACACACTTTTGATGGAAACAGAAACTTGTCTCAGGTCTTAAAAAAGACTTATCAATTAAGGTAGCTCTGAAATATTTCTTTACAATTCCAAAAAGGAGGGTCTTTTCCAAAACCATCGACCCCTTCTAACAGGTCAATCCTCTTATTTATAACATATTATTAACTAAAAATAGCTATCAAAAGTGCAAGCTAAGTAAAAAAAAACATTGCCACATGGCGCTTTCATCTTTCAGTCTCCTAAGAGTCATCAAATGGTTTCACTTGAGTGGATGACTCTTCTCATACTACGAACATTTGACGAAGAGTTCCTCGCATGTGTTGGCATACGGGAATCTATGTTGGTCCATCGGAGCCGAAAGGATTTCCTTTATCTCCACTGCTCGTGCCCAATACTTGACTACTTTAGTGCTGAACTATTGTAACACTGTCCGAGCCTTGATCGAGTGCTCCATGAACTATTTTACTTGACTTGGTGCCATGTTTGACACCTTTGCTATCTCTGCAGCCCATGATGAGTCTTGTTTGGCATGTAGTTTGACTATGTCATGTAAGTCGACAAAGTCATCGAGTGTGCCAAATTCTGGGAGGCCGATGTCTCTCATCACTCGATTGATCTTGGTCCAGCTCCTTTCACACTCAATCCATTTCTCTTGGATTTCCTAATGAGGTTCTTGGGCCATTTTCACCCAATACTCGATCAACTTATTTATGCGGTCAATGCTGCTATCCCTTAGTACCTAAATGTCGTGCTCTTCGGCGTCTCGGCCCTGTTGAAATGAAATGATGTAATTGATCCTTTCCACTACTTGGTGTGATTTATCATACCATATTTCCATATCCTTTCATGTCGCCAACGCCATAAGGTTATCTTCTTGGAAATCAACTATCCATGTAGTGAAAAGGTGCTGCTCATTCGTGAATTTACTATAGGCCTCCTGGAATTCACTTCTCAAGAACACCGTGGCCTATGTGGAGTCTTGATAATATTTATCCAAATGGCATAGATGCTCCAACTCCTTCAGGGCAATGACCAAATCCTCTACATCCTCCCTCGCTCTATCCAGGGTGGGATCTGTGATTTCCATCCCTACGCCGATAAGCTCAGACGTCTTGACATGCTCCATGCTAATCAATGTTTCCTCTGTGGTGATGAGGATTGAGCTGTCCAGAGTAAACCTCCTCTTATTGGTGGTTCTCTTCATGATGGATTTACTATTTCAGTCACAGGAAATGGATTTTATATCGTTGACCTCATCCACGGGTTCAGGTATTTTCTTCTCTCCCCAAGTAAGAGTGTTTCCTAGGCTCCCGATGATGTAAATGTGTTCAAGGCTGGGTTCTTGAACTTCTTCCATATGTCTCGAACGCTCAGCTTCTAGTTGTTTCTCATCGAGAGGTAAGGTACTGGACAATTTTGATGAATCAGGGGAAGCCTCGATACTTAATTGATAATTTGTTGTTGAGATGTTGATTTCTTGCTATGGAATTTCTTCTTCTTATTCACCCGACCCGAGCTCATCCTTCAGGATATCCTCTTGGGTCCCTGGTGCATCGAGTAACTAAGTTTCTAAGACACTTTTTACCTCTTGGTCACTCTTTGGAAGGCTTTGACCTTGAGCATCAAGATTTGGGGAAGATGCTTTCTCGAGTTCCTTTTCCTCTGTAATCTATACCAAAGTCACTAGGGAAACCTCCAAACTCTCCTAATCATCATAGATCATTATTAAGTTGTGTAAGGGGTTTGGTGCACTTTCTCTCCCTGATGTCCTCACTATCTCAGGATGATCCAAAACATCCCCTAGTGATCCGGCTTGTGGCATTGAAACTTCAGGGTTATCTAATCCGGTGATCTCTACAATTTGTATTGGCTTTAGGTCACTTGGACCTACCCGACTTTCGATTGGGTTGTCGACAGGGACCCTTATCATTTCTATGAGGTCTGATTTATTCTGCATTTGATCAATTACGCTCTGTGTCTGTTCCATCAGGATTAATCCCCTTGCTTGTGCCTCTGGTTTCAAAGACAAACCTTTACTCTGCACCTATGTTGCCTCTGTCGCTTTGATTTCTTCCATGGATCTAAGGGAATATTCAACCGACTTCTCTATTGTTGTCACATACTCATCCATGCTCATGGACTTAAACCTGGTCATTTTAGGGTTGGTGATTATTTGCACCACCTCATCCCAGTCCTGGGCGTTCTTTGTGAATACTTCATCTTCGAACTTATCGTGACATAAGGACAGTAGGATGACACCTATGAAGCATGTTGTGGGACCAGGCCCTTTAGATCATGCTTGCAGAATAGGCTTATTGGGAATATGAATTCGATTTGGCTCAACCCTTCTTGTTTGGCTTGAGCAGTATCCTTTACCAAATAGAAACCTACATGGAAACCGTAGGGTATGAAATCGTGTTTCTTGTCTTTGACCAAGGTGGAATTGTATCCTTACAAGATGGTATGATAACATATTTCTCCTACAACGAGCCAGTCTGGGAGATGAGTTGGTAGGATATGTGGTACTATGGTGGCCTCGAACACCCTGATGTAGGTGGCGTGCTCATCCAAATACCAATGGCCTACCTTGGATATCATTTTCTTTCTTTCCGTTGATAGCCTTGGGCATTCCTTATTAAAAAGAATAAAATAAATTCGGGCGATGAATTCATCACAGATGAGGGAGTAAGATTTCTTATACCTGTTTTCCCATATCACATTGAAGTAGACATGGACCGGGATCTCTACAACATGCCATATCAGATTCATTCCGGTGAAGACGTTCCTAGCATACATGACATCGAGTAGGTATGAAGCCATGTAAAAAGTTGGTGCTTCCCCTTCCTTCGGCATCTGAGCCTGCTGCACCCAGGTTCTTAGTTGCTTGGAGATTATTTGTCCCTAGTTGAAGTTTCACCTGACGATTTCAATTGTGTATGCCAAAGGAATCCATGCTTCCGAAAACTTGGAGCAATATTTCTCTCT
>JZKD02S1797135.1:36240-48213 GCA_000966675.3 Picea glauca
GATAAAATTTCTTATGCCACTACCACCACTTCCAGTGTTCTTGATCCAAGTATAAAACCCCTACATGGAGCTTGGTCTCATCATCCCAAATATCATGAAGGGAGAAGTATTTTTCCATTTGAGAAACCCACTCAGCTAGGTTGGAACCATCAAATTTATGCATGTCAACTTTGGGCACCTTATTCCAAGAGAGTGGAAAAACCCAAGGGGAGAAAGTCGACTAAGTATGCCCATAATGGGAACACTGAGGATCCTTGGGATTGGGTTCAACACTATTACCCTTGAGGATTTTCTCCAGAGCATGGTATTTTTTGTCAAGGTCTATTTGGAAGTTGGTGTGTATGGAGGCAATTTGTTGTTATATGGTGGATACCTTTTCCTCCAAGGTTTTTTGGGATTGAGAGCAGGTGGTAGGCATGGTGGAGGCTTAAGTAGCATATGATGTGTCAGGATGGAAATATGGGCCTAAATATGATAGCTACCCGGGTGATCAGGACAAAGAGAGGAATCTAATGGGATAGGTCTCAAATAAGGGCATGCCAAAAAGGGTTGGGTACACAGAGAGAAAAAGACTAAAAAATGAAGGGTACCACTATGATCAGAATGAAGAGAGGAATCCAATGGACCAAGCCTCAAATAAGGGTGCATATTCACCCCATACTTATTCTTTTTTAACTCCTGTAGAGTCATACATCAGTCTGAATACTTTTGCAGTGTTGGAATTCCCAAATTCTTAATAATAAAAAATATTGGCAGATAGCATTTTTGTAGCGAAACATTTGGCAAGGTGCCAAGTTGCACTATAGTGGATCTCTTTTTTCCACCCCAAGGGTTAGGTTTATGTTGTGCTATAGTTCTCTGATATACGTGTGGGGTCCAACAGTAGTACTCGTCCCAATATCTCAGGGCACCAACTAAGGAGGCTAGACCGTACCCTTAGTCGTACTACACGACTACCCAGGTACTAGAGAGTGTATTCCCGAGTGTTGTTCTCGATGACATTATAGTATTCAGGTGGTCGATCGGGTTATCTACGGAGGGTTGTAGGATATCTAGTTCAATCCAT
Source organism: Picea glauca (assembly GCA_000966675.3). NCBI lineage: Eukaryota > Viridiplantae > Streptophyta > Pinopsida > Pinales > Pinaceae > Picea > Picea glauca. Next base: position 37,307 of record JZKD02S1797135.1, read on the forward strand.
ATACAGTTGTTGTCTGATGCGCTACCACTTGAAGGGGTACCAACAAGGGTTACAAGGGTGTCCAACAATGTGCACTTAAGGACCACCTGTATTTCCTACGTGTATGAGTTCGCAACCACAGGTTTATGCACAAAATGATAGATCTTTGTAGCTTAAAGACATCAGAATGCGTCTCTACCCTGAACAATTTACCCCACAAGTTCTATCCAGGAAGGAGATATGATCTCACTTGGAATATACCAGATGAATAATAATATGAGGAACATACATACTTATCAAGTAGTAATGGAACAACAAGATTATAGCTAGATCAATACCAAAATGACACCAAAAAGAGAACCTTTATTAAAGATACCAATGTTCACTTGCCTCTTCGAGGGGGCAACCTCCAACAAAAAAAATCTCTATTACAATAATCTCCAAGACAAAAATATCCAATACCTCCTATTCTTATTTATACTAATTCTACTTTCTAAGGAAACTTCTAGAGGAAGATCTTTCTATAAGCGGAAGCTTCTATTAGGTCTTATTACATTGACTTATTCTCATTTATTTATTAGGCCTTATTAACTAATGTCTACCTTTATTACATAAAAAATATATCCTACTAACTAATGACCCAGGACGAGAGGTTAGGATCGGATCCTAACAGAGTCTATCACTTGGTTGCAATCACTTTCTTCAAGAAAGAAACATGAAAAACAAGATGGAGCTTAAAGTGATTGGGGAGAGATAACTTGTAGGCCACAGACCCCACGCACTTGAGAATTGTATAAGGGCCATAAAACTTGGGAGAATTTTTCTGACAATGATCTTCTTTGAGTGATGTTTGTTTATAAGGTAATAGATGAAGAAACACCCAGTCTCCTTCAACAAATTTGTGGTGTGAATGACTCTAAATAGATTGTTGCTTCATGCAATTCTGACCCATGATCAAATTCTCTTTTAGGGTATGGAGAATGGCAACAATAACTATAAGAGTGTTATCGAATTCGTAGACCTTAGATACACCAAGCAGGTAGGATAAGACAAAAGGTGAATTTTGACTATAGATCACTTCAAAGGAGACATGTGAGTGGCAACATGGTAATATGTGTTGTATCACCATTTAGCAAGTGGTAACCACTGAGACCATTTGTTTTGCATCTTAGATGCAGAACACCTCAAATATGTTTCCAAKCACTTGTTTATGGCTCCAATTTGACCATCATTTTRGGGATGATATGCTTAGTTGAGATGCAATTGGGTTCCTTGGAACTTGAACAATTCCTTCCAAAATTTCAYGRTGAAAGTTGGATCATGGTYGGAGATTGACAACTTCAATTTGACCATCATTATAGGGATGATAGGCTTAGCTGAKATGTAATTGGCTTCCTTRGAGCTTGAMCAATTCCTTCCAAAAWKTKTTGGTGAAAGTTGGATCATGGTYRGAGACAATAGAGTGGGGARTTCCATGAAGTTTGAAGATARCATCCATGAAAATTTGAGMMAYGATGGATGCTATGAATGGACCATGTTGTAGGGCATAGAAATGAGAATATTTGGAAAGGCGATCTACTACAACCATGATGACATGTTTATTATCATATTTGGGTAAGATGACAATGAAGTCCATAGAAATATTTTTCCATATAGAAGGTGGAATAGGGAGAGGTTAGAGTGTTCCTAGAATTTTAACTATTTCTCCCTTATTGCAATGACAAGTATCACATCCAGCCACAAAATTGTGGATGTCATGTTTCATTCCTTGCCATAAAAAATAATGTTTGATTATTTCATATGTTTTGTGAAAACCTAAATGCCCTGTTGTTGGTCAAGCATGAACTTTAGAGAGCACGATGGATTTAAGGTGATATTATTTTCTTAAATATAGGTGACCTTTGTAGCAAAGCTCCTCATTATTCCAAGAGTATTCTGAATATGCATGATGATCTTTTTGCAATTGTTGGATTAGGAAAGACAATTTGGGATCTTGGAGCCATTCTTGGTGAACAACCTTTAACCAATAGGATACAATGAAGGAGATTGAGGAGAGGGAATTCCTTGAAATGGCATCAACAACCAGATTTTATTTTCCTTTCTTGTAAATCATCTCATAATCATAACCAAACGTTTTTGAGAACCACTTATGTTTCTCCAAGTATGAAATTTTTTGTTCCAAGAAATATTTGAGGTTGTGATGACATGTTTTAATTTGGAAGCACTAGCCAAGAAAGTAAGTACGTTGGAGATCTACTACATGTATAATATCCAAGATTTCCACTTCATTGTGGATTTTCCCAAGTGTCTCTCATGTAATTGTTTTCTAGTGAAATACAAAGGTCTTCATATTGCATGAGAAATACCCCAATGTATTTCCCAAAAGCATCACATTCCAAAAAAAAATTATTAGTAAAGTCAGCCAATTCTAGAACATGATTCATGTACATAGCCTCTTTCAAGGCTTGGAAGGATTGAGCTACTGCAGTCCAATTGAAAAAATTATTTTTAAGGAGAGTAGCGAGGGGAGATGCAATTTCTCCATAATTCTAAACAAACTTGTGATAATATCCCATTAAAACTAGGAAACCTCTCAAACTTTTGATATTTTTAGGTCGAGGCCAATCCTTCATAGCTTCTATTTTCTTAGGATCCATGTGTACATCATCCTTTACAACAATATGGCCCAGGTACTCTACTTCATAAGCTCCAAAAGAAAATTTAGAATATTTGAGAAAGAGTTTGTGTTGAGACAGTAAGTGTAATACTTGATCCACATGGGCTAGATTGGCTTGCCAAGTTTTACTATGATGAGGATATCATCAAAGAAAAATAAGACAAAATGATGGAGGAAAGGACATAAGACATGATTCATGAGACCTTGAAAAGTAGAAGGTGCATTACACATGTCGAAGGGCATGACTAAGAACTCATAATGGCCCTCATGAGTTTGAAAGATAGTTTTAGGAATATCAACCTCTTTCATATGTATTTGGTGGTAGCCAAAATGTATATCAAGTTTGGTAAAGTATTTATCACCACTCAATTCATCCAAAACGTCATCAATGACAAGAATGGGGAATTTATCTTTAATGGTAATTTTGTTGAGGGTGCAAAAATAAAGACACATGTGCCATGTGACTTCTTTCGTAAGTACCATAACTACATGAGAAGAATAAGGGAAGGTACTAGGACAGATAACACCCTATGCTAGCAATTTCTAAACAATTTTCTCAATTTCATCTTTTTGGGAAAAGGGGTGACAATAAGGGTGAACATTGGGAGCAATACTACTAGGGACAAGGGGAATGGAATGATCATGGGTGCCACAAGAAGGGGGAAGTCCTTGGGGATTGTCAAAAATAAATTGGTGTTTGGAGAGGAGAGATTGGATGTCAGGATAACTAATAGGTGATGGGATCTCAACTGCTTGAATGGAATGAAGTTGGGAAATATTGCCAAAATGACATTTTTTTAGTAGTTTTTCCATTCGGTGGGAACTGATGATCTCTGTGGAGCCTATCATGATGCCTTGGAACTGATATTGTTGTCCATCCTATTGGAATTTCATGGTTAACTCCTTAAAATCCACGGTGATGGGGCCTAGTGTGTGTAACCATTCAACACTAAGCACAATGTTGCAACCACCCATATCAATAGAAAACATATGATATTTCAGGTGGTATTGACCAATTTGCAGGCACACATTTTCACAATGCCCCCCACATTTCATGGATCTACCATTAGCAATCATGATTTGAAAATTGTTAACTACATGGATATAACACATGGTCTCTTGAGCAATGTGGTGATAAATGAAATTGTGGGTGCTTACATTGTCACTAGGATAATCAATTTCCTATGATTAATGTAACCAATTAACTTAATGGTTTGGGGAGTAGAGATACAAGTGAGGGAATACAACGAGATAAGAAGTACAACTTCAAGTGGATCAAAGGGTGGTGTATGATCATCTTCTTGGGGTAGATCTTCAAAATGGGAAACATCGACATCCTCTTCATAAAAATCCCCATAAATGGACATAAAAACCTTTTTGTCCTTAAACATGTGCCTCGAAAAATATTTTTCATCATAGTTATAGTAAAGACCCTTAAGTTGGCATTTAGCCATTTTCTCCTTGGTTAATTTGTGGATCTTAAGAGGAGTGGAAGGAGGGACAGGATGTGTCGATCGAGAGTGAGGAATAAAGGATGGTTTTTTTTTTGGGAAGAGACTACTAGTTGTGCTTCCTTGGTGCGGTGAGTATCTTCAAGCCAAGTCTAGGGAAGAGAAATTAGGACATGGGCTCGGATGTCATCCTTCAAGTCACTAATAAATCACTCCCAGAAGAAGGTGTCAAACATGTAATCCATTCAAAAATACAATTGCTCAAAAGAGGCTATAAATTCTTCCACTATACTAGATTGTTTTAGCTTGGTCAAATGGCCTAAATGATGTGTGTCAATGTCAAAGCATTCATAAAGGTATGCAACAAACTGGGTGCAACCAATATAACCTCAGCGTGAATTTTTACACCATTTCCACCATTTCCAGGGTTCATGATCCAAATAAAGGACATTGATACGAAGTTTGGTCAAATCATTAGTAATGTCATGCAAGGATAAATAATGTTCTATTTGAGTGACCCGGCCTATGGGATCCAAGCCATAAAATTTATTCAGTTCAACTTTGGGAAAATTGATTTCATGATAAAGTGGGTTGGAATGAAAGGCCATGCTATGGGAGGAGTCATCACCTTCTAGGTGTGAAGGTTGGTCAGAGGAGGTAGGGACCTAGAATTGGATCATCCAGTGATTCAGTTGTGTGAAGTTTCTTTTCACCTCGACGGAGAGGGAGTCAAATAAGGGCGCTGACGGGACCACCATACTCGTTTTATACTTCTGCAAAGTTATACTCCAGTCTGAATAAATGTTGGAGTGACCAAATGCCCAAAGTTTTAGTAGTTAAAATTGTGTAGTAATTTCACAACTTGGATGCAGGAGGTAGGGTTGTGCTGCATAATTTCCCCTCTGTSTCTGTTCTGTTCTATTCTGATAGCAAGGGTTAGGGTTTTGAGAGTTCTTACAAACAAAGGTTTTCCTTGTGCTATAGCTCTCTAATATACCAGCAGGGTCCAATAGTAGTACTTAACCCAATATCTTAGGGAATCAACTAAGTAGGCTCAATTGTACCCTTAGTCATACTACCTGATTACCTAGGTATGCGAGACTAGTCTTCCCAAGTGTTGTTCTTGGTGCCACTATAACAGCCAGGAAATCTATAGGTTGATATATAGTTGGTTTCATGAGACCTTTGGGACTCCCTGTATACCTGAGGGTACGTGGGAGTGAATGGTTGTGTACAGTTGTTGTCTAATATGGTACTACTCAAAGGGGTACCAACAAGGGTTACAAAGGTTTTCAACAAGGTGAAATAGTGTGTTTTGAGGTACCAGTGAAACTGGTTGTATTTTTTGCATGTAGTCCTCCCCAATTGTAGTTTTACCCACTAAACAACAGATCACTAAGCTTTAAAGAATCCAATAATACACATATCTAGCCTGAAAATAAATTTTCTAAAATTATGCAAAGGAAAGTTCTCTGATATCACTTGTAAGGTACCAGATGTATTATGTAGAGAAGAAATAGAATTGTTATAACACTTATTGGAAGAAAGAGAAAAATATATAACACAATGACACAATTGATTCCAAAAATCATACCTTTAATATATCAATAGCCAAGTTCACTTGCATCCTCGAGGGGGAAACCTCTAGTAGTGTAGAGCTCAAATACAAAATGATTTTCAAGACAAAACTCTTCCATGCTTTTTGTTGAGATTTGGGTACCTTGGAAAGTGGTCCCCATGTGATTATGAGCCTCTAAGCACAAAGGGGGAGACTATTACCCTTGTAATATGTACTTTGTGTCTAATTTCACTTTGACTTATGAAATTTAAGTCAAAAGTGAAAATTGGTCATTTTAGCCTAAAGTGACATTTAATTCACAATGTGGGTAAACTAATAGACATAAATTGAGAACTATGGAAACTTAAGTGAAAGTGGGTTTTGAGTTGAGATTTATGTGAGATGACATCAACCATTGATTAGAGATGAGATGTGAGATCTCATCCATCCATTCTTTTAGGTTTTGTTATGCATCCTAAAGGAGGGCGCAAGGGGCAAAGGAGGCATTCATTCCTTGTTATGTTCACTTGAGGAGAAGGAGAAAGGGAAAGAGGATGAGAGCAGTTGCATTGGGAGAGGAGAGCTTGGGTGCATGCTTCCATGGAGAGAGGCATCTATCTTGGGCCTCAGTTATTTGATGGTGATCACATTTTCTAGGAGGAGAGCGCACCATAAAGACAACCACATAGTTGAAAATTAGATCCATACTAAGGTCAAGGACAGACCTTAGGTTGCAGCCTCATAGGACCTCAGAAAATCTACATGGTATCAGAGCCACCAGTGGCTTAGACTTGTTGATTTTGGAGCACTTTTGTGGGCATTTTTGTGAGGTTTTATATCAGATCTTTTGGCTATTTTGGACAGCAAGTTTTCAGTCCAAAATAGTGGGTAAACTTTAGATCTGAAGGTACCTCTCATTCAATGCCATTTGGATAGCTCAGGGAAAATTTTGGACAGCTAGTTGACAGTGTTTGTGGACAGTTGTGGGCGGATTTGTTGGGCTAATTTTTGACACTTGTGGACAGCCTCTTTTCACACCTCCATGGAGGGGATTAAGGTTGTAGAGTATGACCTCTTTTCAAACCTACTTTCTAGGAGTGAGGTCGGGGTTTTGCTTGCCTCTTTTCACACCTGTGTTGATAGGAGTGAGGCAACATTCCTTTGCATTTGGAGCATCAGAGTAAGTGCAGTTGATAGACATGTTAGTATTTCAGATGTGTGTGGAGGACAGGCTAGCTAGGTCTAGAAATTGGTTGCCTTTGAAGGTAAGGATGGTCTTTGTCTTAGAGGACCTCAAGCTATGGGACATATTCGAGGCAGTTGTTCCAGTCATTCATGTCACTGCTCCCATATTGGTGGCATAATTCAGGAAAAGGAACAACAAGGCAAAGATGATCATTTGTGATGATGTGAGAGATCACAGTATTCCCCATTTGACAAGGAAGACTCATGCATATGATATGTGGACATCTCTATGCAAGTTGTACGAGAGATCTAATGAGAACTAGAATTTGGTTCTTCATGATTGAATAAGGAGCATTTGCATGCTCGAGGATGAGTTGGTTACTTCATTCCTTGATAGATACACCTATATCAGAGACAAGCTTGGATTTGTCGGAGAGGTGGTGAAACCTAACTCTTTGGTGAGGACAACTATGAATAGCTTCACCAAACCTTGGGGTCCATTCATACATGACATTGTTTCCAGAGAGGTTATGCCTACATGGGAAAGGATTTGGGATGAATTCGTCCAGGAGTAGATTAGGCTTGCAACCGAAGCTTCTAGAAAGCAACAACAGTAGCAGTCAGTTCTGGGTGATGAGGACCTTTCTCTTTGGACAAAGGGAAAGAAGAAGATCGGTCGTGGAGGTCGGCAGGGTCCCAAGTTTGGGGCCCCACCATAGGGAGGAGAGAGCAGCAACAACAGTGGGAAAAAGAGAGACATGAGCATAGCGAGATTCTTTGCTTGTGGAGAGATGAGTCACTATGCAGGACAGTGTCCCAAGAAGAAGAAGAAGCAGCAGGATGTGTCAGCAGCGACAACAGAGGAGATAGAGTTCAGTGATCAGTTTGCAAGAGAGTGTGCATTCGTGACTACCTTGTCTGCCATTACACCATCCAACACTAGTTGGGGAGATAGATTTGATGAGGACCGACTGACTCATAGTAGTGATTCAGAGGGAGAGAAAACTCAGTGTCCCTGGACATCTTCAGAGTGGGTGACTAGTCCACCTAGTATAGCTACAGTTTCAGAGCAGCTGAGAAGATAGAGAGTTGGTGCTACAKATTTAGTGCATCAGAGGTTTATGAGGAGGAGGAGAAAGGCACCACAGAGTCTTGKGCCTCACTTAGCTTCTAAGACGAGAAGATCAGGTTCTGGATCCACTTCAGGTGGAAGTTACTTGGCAAGAGTYGAAGTTGATTACTCTTGGTGAGAGACCAAGAGGTGGAGACTCTTGGTGAGATGCCAAGAGAGTGAATCTTGGTGAGATTCCAAGAATAGGTGGAAATCCTTGGTGGGAGACCAAGGTGGAGATCTTGGTGTGATGACCGAGATCTRGGTGATCTTGGATAGATGGAGAGTCAGTTCCATTTATAGATCACATAGATTGAGTAGATCTATGGCATAGTCCASTTTCAGTGATAAGGGTACAACCATACTCACCAAGTATATGCCGAGAGGMAACCATGTCCTCTRTAGGGACGAGATTGGTGGTGACGAGCACTTTCCTTGATAAGAGGGAGTGTTGAGATTTGGGTACCTTGGAAAGTGGTCCCCATGTGCTTATGAGCCTCTAAGCACAAAGGRAGAGACTATTACCCTTGTACTATGTACTTTGTGTCTAATTTCACTTTGACTTACGAAATTTAAGTTAAAAGTGAAATTTGGTCATTTTAGCCTAAAGTGACAATTAATTCAGAATGTGGGTGAATTAAAAGACATAAAGTGAGAACTATGGAAACTTAAGTAAAATTGGGTTTTAAGTTGAGATTTATGTGAGATGATCTCAACCATTGATTAGAGATGAGATGTGAGATCTCATTCATCCATTCTTTTAGGTTTCCTTATGCATCCTAAAGGAGGGCGCAAGCGGTGAAGGAGGCATTCATTCCTTGTTATGTTCACTTGAGGTAAGGACAAAGGGAAAGAGGATGAGAACAATTGCATTGGGAGAGGATGGCTTGGGTGCATGCTTCCATGGAGAGAGGCATCTAGCTTAGGCCTCAGTTATTTGATGGTGATCACATCTACTAGGAGGAGGGCGTACCATAGGAAATGATTCATAGTTACTTGGTAGCAGTTTCACTTGGAGGAAGCCAATTTTGACAGGTTTAGTGGAGAGGTAGCACAAGAGAGCACATTCTTGTGGAGATATTTCTTCATTGGGTCAAAGAGGAAGGAGAGTGCTTCATTTCAGTGGAGAGAGAAACAAAGGGAGAGGGTGCACCTAAGTTTGGGCACATATCTCATTGGATCTTGTGGAAAATATCGTGAGGAGCTTGCTATGTATATAGGTTCCTTTGTATTTTATTACTTTTTTTATCTCATGCTTTGATCATCATTATATAGACATATATCCCAAACTGGTTTTCCCCGGGGGGGTTTTTATCAAGGGTCATGTTGTACAAAAATACCTATGTCAAATTTATGCATGCTTAGAAGTGTAGATCAACATTTTAAAGTTCAAATATCTAGAGGTAGTGTTATGTGTTTTAATGTATTATGCATGTGCTAACATTGAGAAAAGAAAACACTTGCAAGGGAACCTTAAAAGAGCACTTAACCATTAAACATTGAGCAGAAATTTGGGTGACTGTTTGTTGTCCTAAAATGGAAAGAGAAGACATCCACATAGTTGAAACTGAGAACCATACTAAGGTCAAGGACAGACCTTAGGTGGCAGCCTTATAGGACCTCATAAAATCTACACTTTCTACTCCTATTTATATTATTTCAGTCTTCTAGAGAACATTCTAGAGGAAGATATTTCTAGAAGTAGAACCTTCTATTAAGTCTACTTACATTATACATGTTCAAATTATTACATAGGTCTTATTTACTAATGTCAATCTTTATTAAATAGAAAACATATTATTCCATCTACTTGAGGGGTTAGGTTTCTCCATTTATAAGAGTTTGTACATGGGTACCTCATCAGGCCTTGTTGTCAGGACCTATATTTGTTTTCTTTTGTTTTCTCCCTATGTTTTTCTTATGGATGGGCTATTGGTGTTGGTGTTTTCCAACACATCTAGCATGTGTGATTTGTAAGTTTACATAGGCTCTCAACTAAACAACTATTCTTAGCTATTTGTTGGGTCTCTTGGGTCTCTTAATTCTTATAAACGAAGACCCTCTCATGTATTTTTATTAATTCAGATTAATTCATATTAATAGATTAAGTTTTGTTAGTATGAGGATCATTCATGATACGGGTTGATCTCTGGATCTCTACAGTTAGTACCCTAACATGTTGGGTTAATCATTCAATTGATTATTCTAGATCTATTTTTGTTAATATTGTTTATATCTCGAAGGTATATTTTGAGAGTGAGATAACATTAGTTGAACGAATTATGGAGATATTGTTGAGTGATTTTGGGAGCTGAACGTTTCATGAGTGATTTTGGGAGATGTATAAATGTTTGTCTTTATATTGAGAATGGTTGAGTTAGTGTATTGTATTGTTGATATTTCTATCTTGATCCATTAATGTTGCTTAAGATTTCTTCATTTGTTATCAGAGGAGAGTTAAGAGACTGTCATGCTTAGCATAGAAGCTCAACTTGCAGAAACACTCAATCAGTATGGATGTGTACCACAGTTTGGCATACGGATACATACAGATGCATTTTGGCCCAAAAAAAATTAGGTGAGTCATGTCATTGTTTTTTTAGGCATTTTTCTATTGTTTTCTCTCAAAGTGTGTGTGAGGCAAGAACTGCCCAAGAAAATGTATGTAGAAGAATGAAATTTGAACGTTGTATCTAAATTGGTGAATATGTCGTAGTTATTCTCATTCTATTCCATGATACCCTCCATGAGCTAAAAATCAAGTTTCAGATGCTTAAAATTCATGGGTATCCAATGGGCACATAACAAGTCTGTAGTCAGTTGTGTGGATATCAGATATCTATAACACATAAAAGAGTTAATTTTTGATTGATGAGTCATTTGTTATCTATGTGATCATTAGTTTCCTATCTATCGAATGGCTAGAACAAGCAAACAAGTTAAATT
>JZKD02S1797135.1:48223-65482 GCA_000966675.3 Picea glauca
AAAACCATGGAATGGAAAGACGTGTACAAAAACCACCCAAAAACGGACGCAAAAAACTTCCCAAAAATTTTCTTAGGGTTATGCCCCCCTATGAGCCCCCCTCTATGCCAAGTGTAACATAACATCATGTGAGGCTAAATATTAAAATAATATAACACAAAACCCTACCAAGGACTTTGATCCAAACACGACTGAAACAAGACCTATGAATCAAGAAGATAATCAAGCTCCAAAACATACCCTTTGTTAGAAAGTTGGAAAACATGCATACTAGCCAGAATCCTGCAGATGTGTCAACCAAGGGAGTAACCAGGGATAAAATGAGTTCCTACTCAGTTTCAGTTGGTCTTCAAGCATGAAGGTGAAGATCAGAATTTTTTCAGGTCTAATAAGGATCATGGTCTAGCAGATACATCAGCGATGGAGTTGTTGAGATCAATCTCCAAGTGGGATATTATTGGTTGTGGAGCCTGATTATCTTCCTAATTCATAGGTCTTTGTTTTCAGTCATGTTTATACCCCATGAATATTGTCCAACCCTCCACGTGGGGGGTTGTAGGGGGGGCTTTCCCCCCTTGTGGAGTCTGGGGGAAAGCAGGCCCCTGGCGGGGGTTCAGAGGAGAATCCCCCAAAGCAAAAATTTCCTTGTAAATGTATATTGTAATTTCATAGTAAATATGGACCATTCATTATAAGGTCACAGATATGACAATAGAATTTAAGTTAGGGTTTTTTTTCCTAGAAGGAAACCCTCTTTTATGAGGGAATAGTATTGTGATTGTGGATCATTGCCAAGATTGTACTCTAAGAGAGGAGACTGTGAGAGAAAGAAGAGGAAGTTACAACATGTGTGTTGTAGGTTGTATCCCTTCATTTTGATGGATAATAAAAATGAAGGACCTGGCAATTTATTTGGTGGATGTAACCCACACTCGATGAATTATGTATATATGTGTCTCTATTGTATTATGTATCTTTTGTGTTTTATTTCTGCATTTGTTTTATTTTATTGTTCCGCAATCCTGTTTTTCTAACACCAAGCCTTTTGGAAAATTGGCCTTCATTTTATTTTCTCATAAAGGTGCCTTTCTCTCCTTATGGATTCCTCCAAGGTCTTGGGGTTATCATATTAAATCTTGTCACTATAGAAATATTTGTATTTTAACCTTCTCATCCTTGATGAAGTCAACATACACCAACAATTCAAAGAATTACTTCTCATATTCCTCCATTGTCATGGTTCCCAACTTGAGATTAAAGAACTCTATCATCTTTCTCTCATAGTAATGCTCGGACAAATATTTGTCTTGGAAATATCATTTGAACTTCCTCCATGAGATTCTCTTCTCATCGAGGTTCTTGGTTTGCTTAAGTTGATCCCACAACATCATTTYCTTTCCTTGCAAGTGGTAGGTGGAAATCCTAGCTTCTACATGGGATGGGTAGTCATGCAGCTGGAAATATTTCTTCATTTCCAACAGAAAGGCCTCTGCCTCTTCTCCTTTCCTAYGCTCACCATTGCAAGTAGGTGGCTTTATTTTCATGAGTTCACCTTGCAAGATGCYTGCCTCAGGYCTTCTTCTTTGCCTCCRAAYAGGAKACACACTTGGRATGCTTCCTAGCCMTGAGMTTKCAWKATTTMTTCTAGTGGAATGCCTTGGAGAATGATGGATCCTGCTCATGCTCCTTGACTGCCTATCATTTCCATGATCATCCCCTTTGTTGTGAGATCTAGATGTTGATACTTGTCTAGCACTAGTTGCTTGCTTGGTGAAAAAATATTTGTTAACTTGCTTATGCAACATGTTCAAGCTCTGAAGTATCTCTTCCTGAGCCTTCATAATCCTTTCATTTTCAGCCTTGTAGATTTTCACTTCCCTATGCAGACTTCTCATAGTGATAGGCTCTTTCCTATATCTTCTTCCATTTGACTATGTCTCAACATTCCCCATGTTGATATGCATACCTCTAAACTCTTCCTCATGGTTGTAAGATATTTGATCATATTCCATAACTCCAGTCCTTATATAAGAACTAAAGTCTATTTTTGTACTTCTAATTTTGCAAGAAATGTGCAGGTAATAATTGTTTTTAGAGCATGCATATTATAAATTTTTTTATTAATGAGAATACATGGTACTTCTTCATTAATTTCTGAAGGAACCATTGCAGTAATTTAAATTTTGATTTTCTTGATGCATCCCTCCAAGAAACAACTTTCCAATGACTGAAAACTTGCCCAACATTGAGCTCTGGGTTGAAATTTATAGTTTTCTGAAGTTCTTGTACAAGTCTACAACATCTCTAGAGATATGAAGTCTTGAATGTTCCTCCATTGATCTATATTAATGGATTCATCATGGATCTAAGTCATACTTCTTCTGCATACCTTCCATGAACCCACCACCAACACTTAGTTTATTTTTCCTTCGTGGACTTGCAGACTTATAAACTTGGAACCTTGTTTCATAATTTTGTCTGGAAGTCTCAACACTTAGTCATTTTTTCACTTCTTCAGACTCATGAATGCACAACCTTGTAACTTTTCTTCCATAAGTCCATTTGAAGAGTCTCAGCACTTAGTCGTTTTTCTAGTTCTTCGAACTCACGAACTCAGAACCTTGCAACTTCTCTTTCATAAGTCTGTTCGAAAAGTCTCAACACTTAGTTGTTTTTCCACTTCTTCGAACTCACAAACTCACAATCTTGTAACTTTTCATTCATAATTCCATCTGAAAAGTCTCAACACTTAGTCATTATTCCACTTCTTCATACTCGTGGACCAATATACTCACAACCCTATAAATTTTCTTTCATAAGTTCATATGAAAAGAATCAACACTTAGTCATTTTTCCACTTCTTCGGACTCACGGACTCACAATATTGTAACTTTTCTTTCATAAGTCTGTCTGAAAAGTTTCAACACTTAATCATTTTTTCACTTCTTTGGACTTGCGGACTCAAAGACTCACAATATTTTAACTTTATTTCATAAGCCCATCTGAAAATTCTCAACACTTAGTCATTTTTCCACTTCTTCAGACTCATGGTCTCACAATCTTGTAACTTTTCTTTCATAAGTTCGTCCGAAAAGTCTCAACACTTAGTCTTTTTTCCACTTCTGCATTCCACTAATTGGCCCCTCGACTTTGCAGGCGCCAACGCATTTTGGCACATGATAAAATTGTTTGAATGTTTTTGAAGTGGATACGACAAACATAAATGAAATAGTTAAGGAAGGGCGTACTTCCATATTGTAAAACATACCTTGAGTGTCCCGCTCTCGTCTATAGTAGGAGAAGGTATTTATGTTAGTTAATATTAGTAGGTAGCTTTGAATTTGTAGATTAGACAGTTTTTAGGAGCCGGAGGGAAACGAGATATAGACACCCTCATTTGTATCATTGTAACATAAGCAACATTATGAACATAGAGTAGAGAGAAGAGAACAAAGAGATGTAGTTGAAAACACCCATGTACAGAGATTTGAATTAATAGATAGAGCTTCGATTCAAATTCATGGTGTCATATTTTTTCTCTATGTATGCATTGTGAATGTTATGCTCATGGATGTTTATTCCCTGTTATGCATTTTCTTTGATGTGTGAATGTATGATTTCATGTTAATGTCTAAAATCTGAAGAGAGGGAGAATAGAGAATGAGTTTCAATTGTTTCTCTATCTGAGCAAGAGTTTTCCTGCAAGGAGTGCAGGGAAATTGTCCACAAGGTGTGTGTTGACAGAAGTTAGAGTTTGTCTTTACAAGCTCAGGAGAGATAACACTATTTTCATTCTCGCAGAAGTGCAACTCAAGCATAGGATCCGTGCAAGGAGTGCGCAGGTCAAGTGAAGTCTCAGTGTTTGCAAACTAAGAGAAGTGGTGGAAAGACTGTTGTTGCAGAGAGTGCACAAAGTTGGAGAATTCAATACTGGGAAGTATTGAAGAGTTGCCGCAAGGAGTGCGTGCAGGATTCTTCTTGAAGACTTGAGTTGTCAAAGAAAAGCTCAGGAAGTTTAGTGCCTTGAAGTATTTGGAGAAGGTGCAGTGATAGCATTTCACGGGAAGACCAGTTTTGCAAAAGAACACTTGGTTCATTTCACAGAAATCGTTGAGGAGGAATTTGACGGTCGAAATCCTCCAAGGAGGATTCGCAAAGTCCCAGAAGCCGTCAGATCATGTAGAGGATCAAGGAAGTTACAGTGGGTATTTTTTGTAGTGAAATATCGAGAGAATCGGACCGTAGGAACTAAATCAACGAGGGTTTTTGGATCACCCACATATTTTGCATCTTGGAGTTTTAGGAGGTGAAGGGTCGAAACCTGTGTAGCGAGACTCACGAAATCATGAAAGGTGAAGTCCCGAAATAACAAAGGGATTTGAGCCGTTTGCTAGAAGGTGGACACATTTCGTGAGATCACCTGTATCAGGGACTCGGATATCGAAGTCCGAAAGAGAAGTTTATTCAACTTCGCGAGTGGCGAAGTTGCGAAAAGAATCAGGACCATCCATCTGATAGTGGACAGGTGGCATACTCGTTGACATGGAGGTCATACCTTCCGTTGACCATTTTGGGGTTTCGTGGGTCGGAGGTCCGAGAGCACAGCATTAGGACTCATGAAGTTGCGAGGTCCGAAACTCCGAAAAAGGTGGGAAGTTCTATGTGGGACCCGCGAAGAAGATGTGTCGAAATTTCACCGTTTCGGCATATTGGAGGATAAGAGGTCGAGACTTTCATCCTGAAAGTCCTAAAGTCATGAGTAGCAGAATCACGAAAGAATCAGGACCATCCATATGAGAGTGGACAGGTGGCAGAGATTAGAGGATCTCACATCTCGGAGGTTCACAGGGTGATAGCCCAAAGATAGAGTGTTCCAAGTCGTGAGAGGCGAAATCGCGAGGAGTGTGGATAGCCGTCGAATCTAGGACACAGGAGGACTATTGGATCAGGAACCCTATCGCATTTCGCATCTCGGGGGTTCGAAGGTTGAAGGGAGTTACTTTCAATTGCAAAGGTCATGAAGTGCCGAGGTTGCACATAAGAGACACGTGGCAGAACCACACAGTGAGCCCAAGAAATAATCAGCCGGACACACATTATGCTTTTGGAGGAGTCAACACCCCGTTGACCTCTTACGTCTCAGGAACTCAGGAGATAAGGGAATGAAATCTCGAGCCTTCAACTCATGAATTCGCGAGTAGCGAGAACGAGAGGAGAAAATTCAAATCTCGCCTCTCGGGGGTTCGGGAATGAAGGTGCCAAAGGTTAAATCTTTGAACTCACGAAGGCGTGAGAGGCGAAAGGTGCTAGTGCTTAGCCTAGCCAATGGTCATGCGGGGGAGGTGCTGAGGGAGAAGGAACCATAATCATTTCGCGATCTCGGGTATCACGGATTTGGAGGAGGAAGAGTCGGAGTCTCAACTCACGAACTCGCGAGATTGCGAGTTGCTGAAAAGGACCTGTGGATCGATAATTTTGAAGATTCCAGTGGGAATCAAAAGAGCCGATATGGCTCGAGGGCATATAGAATGATCTTGTGAGCAGATATCGGCCTGAGGGCCGATAGGTCTGCACCAAATGTGCATACTTTGGTGTCACGCGCCAATATCTACTAGGCACAACTTTATGTCACACACCAATATTCTGCGTCCAATGTAAGCATAACATTCTGCGTGCACCAAGGAATTTGTATTGCACTCTTCCAACACTCCAAACGCACACCTTGTGCATCACATTATTATTTGTGTGCCACAAACTATGCACCCTGTGATGCCAAACTTTAACATGATTTTCCGCACACCCATCTTCTACGTACGCCACCAATTATACACAGCGTAGTGCCAAAATCTAGTGTACACACCCTGTGCACCATTATTTTCTATGCAACGCCAAATATTTTTTACGCTTAACTAATTTTTCCATAATTTTGATGCATAAAATTGGGGCTTTTTCCAAATCCCACATAATTGCTTCTAATTTTCTATCATGGACGCACTGTAAGTTGAAATTTATCCACTCACCAATTCAACTTTCTGCGAGAATCCACTTCGGCATTATGCTAACTCGGCTCATCCAGGATCAATGTTGAAAATTGGGCTCTAATACCACTCTTTAACATACCCAATCACCATGGTTGGGTCATGTCACGAACAAATTTCTCTTTATCAACTATGATACCATTTTAGTGACGTACTTAGCCTCTAGCTAGGAAACAATACATGTGGAATACATATAACACGAAACTTCTACTAATTAAAGAAATTCTTTTACTATTAGCCTATTTCCTGTAGCTTATAGCTACGAATTAAAACAGATTTAGCTACTATATTTAACCACAAAAAGAATCATCTACAACATGCTAATAACCAACATGAATTGCAGCTAAACAACTTATTACAACAGCATAAAATCACTTCCAAATACATAGAGTTCATGCACAACAATTAAATACATAATTTAACATAACAACAAGATAAAAACACTCATATTTTCACAACAGTTGTGAAACCAGATGATTGGAACGAACATTCCACCCAACCATAGATTGAATGTTCCAAATATCAACAACTAGTCACCCCCAAGCTAAATCTAGAAATCCACAAGAGAGGGTGGTCTCTCACAATCCATTCATAGCTCATAAAACTCTCAACCCAATTGATATTTTCCTACAACTATATCGATTTTTCGATCAACTCTCTTCCTCTTGACTTGTCCAACCCAAGGAATGAACCATTATTTTATCAAGGTTAACCTAAGGGATATACAATCCATTTATCAAGGCTAACTTAAGGAATGAGCCATTCTTTTATAAAGGTCTTTCTGTCATAGGTAGCTAGGAATATCTCACTTGGGAAATCAAGGGAAACCGCTTCTAGGAAAACTATCAGCAAACCCATAGCAAACACTTGTTGTTATAGTGAAACTCATGTAGGATATCACTCTTTCATCTTGAAAACTGGGATTCAGTTCTCCAGCTCAAATTCTCTCTAGTTACGCTCCAGTTACGATCCAAAATTCGCCCTTCTTCCCCTTCAACTTATTGCACTCTCAATGCCTCTTCATTCCTTTAACTTTCCTTTATTGACTCACATTCTTCCCCAAGATGATTTTACTTAACCCCCATGTACCCAATAAATCCAAGATGTGACCACTCACACCCACCCTCTTACATGTATTCAATGATTGGCTTTGGGAACACTCAATCAAAAATTGGAAGGTTCATATACAATAGCAGATTTAGGAAAACGAGTTAAATCCATACACATGGGTAATTCCCCCCTTAGACCCCCTCTTGGACATTATCCTATAAAATCCACTCTCTTGTGGATTAATCCATCCCCCATATCTATTTTATGTCCCCTTAGCTGCTGGCATCACATTTTATTATTAAAATATTGAAATACAATTTGCATATTACATCGCTTCGCCATTGATCCAGATTATTTTTGGCACGAAATGAGAGCGGAGATATAATAAATAAATGTACAAATATATATCAGATATTCAATAATATAACATATATTTATTAGAGATATAACCATAAACACAAAGATATGGTAATACACAATTTCTATTAATGAGCGAAATGCACAAAACTGTAGAAATACAGAGTGAAAGACTCACTAGAATGGTGGTAGCTTATATTTGAGAAGAGATGTGACGGCTACTCACATTAGAAAGAAGAAAATTATTACAATGAGGCTCCAAAGGAATTTTTAACATAAATAAAATCCAAAACCCTAACCCCGAAAGATGAAAAGCCAATAGTTTTCTGGACCCCGTTTTGGGTAGTTTGGTGTATCAACTTCCCGAGGGCGTAACTTTGGCATACGATCTTCGTTTGGGGCACACAATAGCTCGTTGGAAAGGTATAGATGAGGATATTCATTTTTGGGGATAAATCAAAGCCTCTGGATATAATTAAGGTTCTTGATCGGGGAAAAAATTCATTTAGTCCCTCAAAATGGCCCCAGAAGTTTAGGAACCGAAAAAACTGCTAAAAATAGTAAATTTCCATAAGATTATTTTGAGTCAATTGGAATAGCTCGGTGGCCACTAATATACACCTGGATCAATACACCCTCCTTAGGAATCAGTGGTCTCCATTGCATTGTGACGTAATCGCTCTCAGCAGCGGCCACTTCCACCAGGACCTTCTCTAAACTCGGCCGAAGAGTTAAAGCACTCTTCCAACTCCTTTCGGGAGTTACCCATAGTAGACTCCTTCGGCGATCTCCCCTTCGTAAATCAGAAAATCGGCCCTCGCGATTTCGTGATCTCTGTGTGCACGTCCTCGTGCAATTCCAAGTCCCGAACACCGATGGGTCAACGGTCAACGGTTCTGTATGTCGGGGATTTCCCTATCGGGAAATCGCTATCAGCAATGTCAATACTCAATATTTTAAAACCACGAGCTCCGAGGTGCCAATTCTCCGCTACAGTGCCACCTGTCCTCCACTTTCCTTTGGGGCCCCATGTTGCCATGTCACCTTAGGATTTCACGGATCGCGGATCCACGATGCAAAGTTTCTTGATGTCGAAAACTCCGAATGCCGAACCCCGATATAATGGGATCATGTGCCACCTGTCCTTGCTTTGATCGACGGCTCCCGTGGATTCGGGAAATCGCGACTCGCAATTTTGACAATTCAATGTCTCACCTCGACAAACTCCAAATGCCGATATGTGATGGACTTTGATCCTTCGTGCGCCTGCGAGTTAACTCCCTTGCAGCTCCCCTCAGATCCAACGATCCTCGGGACTTCGCGATCCTTCGCAGCAATCCTTGGCCGTCAATCCTCCACTTTAGAGATTTCTCTGCTCCAAAGCCCCCTTCTTGTTCGAACCTCCTCTTGGGTCGTTCTCCCAGGAACTTCAAAGGTTTTATCCTCCCTGAGCTTAATTTTTCTGGCTCCTTTAGAGACCTTTCGCGCACACACTTGTACTCGACCTCAACAACTCTCGAAGTGTTGGGTCTCTCAGACTCTGTGCACTCGCAGCCATAGAAATCCTTAGCCTTATGCTCAGACAACTGCTGAGGCTTCAACCTCGGCCTGCACTTCTCCTGCTCAACACGAGTAACCCAATTCAACTTCTAGGCAGATAAGAATGAGAGTTTAACTGTGAGCCTCCTCAACGCACTCTATGCGGAGGAATTCAACTGCACTCTATGCAGGAATCTCCTGGCTCATACAAAGAAACAATTGAAACTCATTCTCCTCTCTCTCAGACTTCACATTTACCATGAAATCAGATACACAGCATATATAACAAAGGCATAACAAGAAGCAAATATGCAACAGCATAATATCAACAACGCGCAGAGAATAGACATAGCCATGGAATTGAATCAAAGACTCTCTTCTATTAATTCAATCTGTACATGGGTGTTCTCCACAAGCTCTCTGCTCTGCTCTCTTCTTGCTCCTGTTTCTCATATGAATGCTATGAATCATGAATACAATGTACAAGGAGGGTGCCTATATTCCGTTTGCCCTCTCGAAAACTACAACTATCAAATCTACAGTTAATTTCTATCTACCAGCATTAAAACTAATAAATGCCTTCCTATCTATATTAMAATACAAGTGCACTTCATTACATCAACTCATTAATGCTTGGCGCAAMAAATATCAAGTGTTTCAAAATTCGGTGCTGGCACTGTCCAGCTGTCTTTGCTCCACGCGYTGCTCGCTTGATGAGGTGTGGATGCTCCTGCATCATACTCCTCGKMTCAAAAGATTTCATGGGCTCCTGTCCATGAGCTGTTGCACGGTGTGCCCATGCTTCTRTATAACTRCCTTTGTTTCCCARCTGGCATCCTCCACTGGGTGATTCTTCCATTTCAMTAGGTATTCAAAATATTWCTTTCGCCTGGTCTTTTTTCCTATTCTTTTATCTAGTATGCACTCCATCTGTGGTTTCTGTGCAACTGRCAATTGTTTCTGCCACTGGACCACTGGTTCCTCGATTCCAGTGTCTGCTTCTCCAKCCCTGTAGGGGTATAAATCTGAAATGTTAAAAATCGGAGATATCCCGATGCCCTCTGGCAACTCAAGCTCATATGCATTTTCTCTGAATCTCTTAAGGACTCTGCACGGCCCAATMTTCTTCATTTTGAGCTTKTTATATGTTCCTCTTGGGAACCTTTCCTTCCTCAGGTGCGYGAGAACCATGTCTCCAACTTCGAACTGAAGCTGCCTCTTCCTCTAATCGGCTCTGCGCTTATACTCCTGATTCGCCCTTTRCAGTCRTTGTCTCACCTGYGTATGAAGTTCTTGCATCGCTTCAGCGAACTCTTCAGCCCTCGCGCTGCTAGTTTCAGCCTGTTCTGACTCTCTGAGCTCAGAAACTCCTCTYGGCTGTGTCCCATACAAAATTTGGAATGGGCTCTTACCTGTACTCTGATTCACYGAATCGTTGTACGCGAACTTTGCYTGTGGTAATATTTGATCCCAACTGTTGTGGTGCTCTGCCACCAAGCTTCTCAATAGATCCCCTAAGCTTCTGTTGACCACTTCCGTCTGCCCATATGTCTGGGGGTGATAAGCAGAACTGAATGCCAAGTTAGTCCCCAACTTCTTCCATAGCTTCCTCCAAAAATGACCTATGAACTTGGTATCCCGATCCGAGACTATGCTTCTCGGCAATCCATGCAACCTAACAATTTCTTTGAAAAACAAATTCGCGATGTGGGTTGCATCGCTGGTCTTATGACACGGAATGAAATGTGCCATCTTCAAGAACCTGTCTACAACCACAAAAATGGAATCAAATCCTCGTTGTGTTCTCAGCAAACCCAACACAAAGTCCATGCTTATGGCCTCCCATGGCCTCTCGGGTATAGGTAACGGCTGATAGAACCCTGTGTTCTGCTTTCGGCCCTTTGCATGTTGACATATTTTGCACCTGTCAACAAACCTTTTTACGTCTGCCTGCATGCCTGGCCAGTAATATGATTCGCTCATCTTGGCGAATGTTTTTTCATGTCCAAAATGACCTGCTAAGCCTCCACTATGCTTTTCTCGCATCAAATTCTCCCTCATGGAGCAATTCGGTATGCACAGCTGATTGCCTTTGAACAACAATCCTTCCTGGATTATATATTCCAGCCATGGACTCCGATCCTTGAGAACTGGATTCTCAGTTGCTTCGTATGCTTCCCCGAAATATGCATCACCTGCATACATATCTTTCATGTTTTCAAAACCCAAGGTCTTGACCCTGAATTCCTGCAGCAATAAAAATTTCCTGCTCAAAGCGTCAGCTACTTTTTTAGCAGTCCCTGAAATGTGCTTGATCACAAATGTGAAGTTCTTCATGTACTCCACCCACTTCGCATGCTTTTGATTCAGCTTCTCCTGCTAACTTACAAACTGCAATGTGTGATTATCGCTGTACAATATGAACTCCTTGGGTATCAAATAATGCCTCCACTTCTTCAATGCCTGTATGATGGCATAGAATTCTTTATCGTACGTGGAGTATTTCAGCTTTGCATCATCCAGCTTCTCGCTGTAATATGCAACAGGTCTGTCATCCTGACTCAAAACCCCTCCAATGGCATATCCACTTGCGTCACACTTTACCTGGAAGGTCTTCTGAAAATCAGGAAACACTATCACCGGTTGCTCTGTTATCTTTCGCTTCAATAGATTGAAGCTCCTTTCAGCCTCGACTATCCAATGGAAAACTTTATGCCACTTCTTCACCGTATCCATCATCGCTACGCTGATCCCACTAAAATTCCGAATGAATTTCCTGTAGAAACTAGCGAGTCCATGGAAACTTCTTACCTCGAAAACATTTCTCGGTGATGGCCAATTCCTGATTACTTCCACCTTCTCAAGATCCATCTTCAATTCATTCGCTGATATAACAAAACCCAAATAAATGAGTTCTGTCTGCATAAATGAGCACTTCTTCAAATTAATCAGCAGCTTCTCTTGCTGTAATCTTCTCATCATAGTGGCTAAATGCCTCAAGTGTTCATCCTTTGTCTTACTGAATATCAGTATGTCGTCCAGGTACACGACCACAAATTTGCCAATGAATTCCCTCAGGACTTCATTCATTAGTCACATAAAAGTGCTTGGCGCGTTTGTCAATCTAAACGGCATGACCAGCCATTCGTACAAACCTTCATTTGTCTTGAATGCTGTCTTCCATTCATCTCCCTCTCTCATCTGGATCTGATGATATCCTCTCTTGAGATCTATCTTCGAAAAATAATTTGCCCCACTTAGGCAATCCATCAAGTCGTCCATCCTCGGCAGTGGAAATCTGTACCTGATGGTGATTTTATTAATCGCTCTGGAGTCTGTACACATCCTCTAGCCTCCATCCTTCTTCAGACTCAGTACTGTCGGAACAGCACATGGACTAAGACTCTCCTTGACTAGTCCTTTATCCAACAAATCTTGCACTTGTCTTTTGACCTCCTCGTTCTCCTGAGGTGTCAACCTGTATGCTGCCTTATTCAACAAGCTTGCTCCGAGTATGAGATCAATATGGTGACTCACACTCCTCATCGGTGGAAACTAGCGAGGTAGTTCATCCACGATGATATCAGCGAACTCTCCCAGCAGTTCATGAATCTCATCCGGCAAGTCGTCCACTCTTGTGCTTGTCAAGACAATCCTCAGTTTCCTGACCACAAAGAACTATGGATCTTCATTCTTCTCCATCTCCGTGAGAAGCTCTTTCCGACTCATGAGAAGTATTGTGCTGCTCACTTCCGGCTTCACTTCCTTATATTTGATCGGAAGCAATGTATGTGATCTCCCATCCTTCTTTAAGGTGTATGTGTTCATCCTCCCATCATGAACAACATTTCTATCATACTGCCATGGTCTACCCAATAAAACATGACATACATCCATGGGAATGACATCACATAGAATTTTATCTTTATATTCACCCATTTTAAATTCAACCAAGCATTGTTTTGTAACTCTTACTTGGTGTCCTTTCTGCAGCCATGACACTTTGTATGGACTCGGGTGCTTAGTTGTCCCCAGCGCCAATTTCTCCACCATCTCGGTCGAAACGAGATTGTCGGTGCTTCCGCTGTCCACTATGACCTTGCATTTCCAGCCCTTCGTCTTGCACATGGTCTTGAATAGTCTGCATCTTTGCGCTGTGTCCTCCACCTCTTTCTCAGGTTTCAAGAGAACTTTGTGCACTGTCAGTGACTTCCCACTTCCAGTGTCTTCATCCTCCACGTCATGCCTCTGTGCTTTGGCAGTGTGAGCTTTTCCTCTGTCCATTTTCCTGTCTGGACAGTCCATGGCTTTCTGTCCATCTTTACCACATGTAAAACATGTGATAATTCCTCCTCTGCCTCTTCCTCTACCTCGGGTACGAGGAAATGCATTGGTGTCAGCATAATCTCCTTGCTGATCCATTTGCTGTCTCCTCGGCTCAGCATATGGCTGCCTCTATTGTGAGGTTCCACCTCTCTCAATCTTATCCTGAGGCTTCCTGCACTCCTCCTTAGGCTTTTGAGTTCTTTCTTGGGCAATTGTCTTGCCTCGGGGCTGACTCCTGCCTCGCCCTCGCTGAATTTTCTTGTGGCTCAGCTTCTCCTCGGCTTTTAAAGCCATCTGGTATGCATCCTCAACTGTTCGTATGGTCACCATGCTTAACTCGTCCTGAATGTCATACCTCAACCCATTCAGGTATCTGGCCACCTTTTCGTCATCACTCTCCCGATGACCAGCTCGAATGTTGAGCCTGTAGAACTCCTCGGTATACTCCTTCACCGACATCAACTTTTGTCTCAGGTTCTGCATCCACCTGAACAGAGTGATCTGGTAATCTCTCGGGATGAATTTCGCTTTCATCTTAGCGATCATCCTGTCCCAGCTCTTGATCTTTTGTTTCCCTTTGCAGTGCCTATCAGCCTGCAACTCATCCCACCATAAGGCTGCATGTCCTTTCAACTTCGTGACATCATGCCTCACCTTCTTGTCCTCTTCGATATCCTCATAATCGAAGTAGGTGTCGAGTGCTCGGATCCAATCCAACAACTCTTCTGCATTTAGACTCCCCTCATAGACGGGAATGTCCATTTTGGTCTTTGAGCTCATCCTGGCAATGGCTCTAATCAACCTCTCTGTTGAGGCATATTTCGTTTGCCCTCTTGAAAACTACAACTATCAAATCTACAGTTAATTTCTATCTACCAGCATTAAAACTAATAAATGCCTTCCTATCTATATTACAATACAAGTGCGCTTCATTACATCAACTCATTAATTCTTGGTGCAACAAATATCAAGTGTTTCAAAATTCGGTGCTGGCGCTGTCCAGCTGTCTTTGCTCCACACGCTGCTCGCTTGATGAGGTGTGGATGCTCCTGCATCACATTGATTTCTCGAGGGATAGGGGAAAGTGTTTGTTGAATCTGAATCCTTATAAGTTGCTTTCCTTGTTGGATAAGTTGTGTTGCTTCTCTTGTTGAAGGTTGTCATGAACCTATTGTTGGGGAGGTTGAATCTATTCAAACAACGTTTTTTTTATCTTGGCTTGACTGGGCAGTGTGTAGGCACTCGTGTAGGTGAAGAAACAATATCTTCTTTCTCTTCTGCAATCTACTTTTGTTGGATAGAAAGGTCTTGGGCTAAGGATGCAGTGGTTGCAATGTCCTTTTGTTCACCTTTTGAAAACATTATGAAGAGGATGAATTTTGTAGTATGAGAGATTTCCTTGTGACACTGTTATGGTGGGATAGTAGTTGGAACTACCTCTGGTATCCTATAGAGATGATGCCCCGGAGTAACAATGACACTACGGGGCCGAGACTCATAAATAGCATGGTGCTTCCACATATATAGGTGGACCAAAATAACATCACATACATCTAGTGGGGAAACATCACATAATACCTCATCCTTGAAGGGCTGAATTTCGTATGACAATCAACATTGTTGGCTGACACGAAGATCTCGTCCTTGGTGAAGCCACCCGATGTTGTATGGTTGCGGGTGTGGTGTTGTCTAAAATCCCAACTGTTTGACGACCTCTATTGAGATGAGTTTTTTCTGGCTTACGCTATCAACAACGAAATGCAACGGGGTCCCCTTCACCCAAATGTGTGAATGGAAGAGGCTCTCCCCCACTTCAGGATCTACTGGTTCTTCTGGTTGAATTTTTTTGATTGCGACAGTAGCAGTGGGGTATGCGTCGATGATTTTTCTTCTCCCATTATTTTCTGAATCGTACTCTGAATCTGGGATCAGATCTTTTTCTTTTATCTCGGCCACCAATGAGTTTTTTGAGTGACATTCATCGATGTTGTGCCAGGGGATTTTGTGGAAATTGCACCACTTTCGAGTGTCCTTCTTCGTCTTTCTGTGACCCTTCTTTTCATGTGGCTTAGACTGGTTTTCAGGAGGTTGTTTGTTAGGGTTATCTTTATCATATTTTGGTTTTTGTGGATTTGTAGACCCGAACTCCTGTTTTTTCTGGTGCCTAAATTTCTTCTCGATTTTGACAGCATATCGATAGGCAACTCCCAACGATGAGTTGTCTAGAAACTCCATTTCAATTTGGATGTACCTATGTAGAGCCTCACTGTATTTCAAAACCAAATGTCGCTCATAATATTTGATACCCAAATTGGTGCACAAGGTATGGAAGGTATTGGTGGAATCTGACACTGCTTTCCCCCTCTCTTGATGAAACATGGTCCATCTCATATATTGATCGTCATAGTTACCAATAGGGTAATATTGTTCCTTGACCACATCCACAAAAAAATCCCAAGTGGGATCAACCCCATATATTCTAGATTCCTCTATGTAAATTTTATCCTAGTAAGTTTCCCACCAATGTTTAACATGGGGGGGAGCCTTGAGGAGTGTGAAAGTGATCTTTTCCCTGTCGGAAAGATTGTGAACAGAGAAATAACCTTCTAGCAAATTTAACCATTTTTTTAGGGCGTCTACATATGTTTGACCTTCAAATACGGGAATATAAAAATTAAACTATACCTTGAAAGGAGAAGTGCCTCCAAAATGGTCACTTTATGAAGACGTTCCTGTTGTTATTGGCAGGTGTTGAAGGATGTGGGAAAAATTTTACATCATTTCATCCCTCTGTCGCGTGAGAGCTTGCTCGAGCAACAGATTAATAGAATCTTCTGCTTCGTCATTTTTCTTTTCTTCCTCCATGGAGGGTTTCTTGGGTGTGCGAGAGCGATTTTCCTCAAGAGAGACAAGCTCGAGACCCAACTTGCTATACTCGGACCTCGTCGGGGACATGAACTAAAAAATGATCAAGAGCAGCCTGCTCTGACACAAATGATCTCGATTATTTTCCATGTGAAATAAGAGAGGAGATATAATAAATAAATGTACAAAGATATATCAGATATATGATAATATAACATATATTTATCAGAGATATAACCATAAACACATAGATACATTAATACACAATTTATATTAATGAGCGAAATGTACAAAACTGTAGAAACAAAGTGAAAGACTCACTAGAATGGTGGCAGCTTATCTCTGAGAAGAGATGTGACGACTACTCACATTCACAAGAAGATGATTATTACGATGAGGCTCCAAAGACATTTTTAATATAAATAAAATCCAAAATCCTAACCCTGGAATATGAAAATCCAATAGCTTTGTGGACCTTGTTTTGGGTAGTTTGGTGTATCAACTTCTCGGGGGCGTAACTTTGGCATATAATCTTCGTTTGGGGCACATGATAGCTCATTGGAAATATATCGATGAGGAGATTCATTTTGGGGGCTCAATCAAAACCTTTGGCTATCATTGAGGTTAATGATCATGAAAAAACTTCATTTAGGCCCTCAAAATGGCCCTGAAATTTTAGGAACCGAAAAACTGCTAAAAATAGTAAATTCACAGAAGATTGTTTTGTGCCAATTGGAATAGGTGGGTGGCCACTGATATCAACCTAGATCAGCTGTAGCCACATATTATATCTACATAATCATTAATTAAACTAGGGATTATGATGGGGATGTTACAAATATGGGTGAATCTAATCTTGTTTTGAATCCTTTTAGTGATTCGAAACAAGGGTCAACGGAATGAGTAATGAACACGAGAATTGGTCGTCCAAAAAATGATCATACATAAGGGGTGGTGATCATGGCTAATTATTGCAGAGCATGGTCAATGGGATTTTACCAATCAAATAAGGTAATGGATACAAACGTGGATATTATGGGGCTATTAGGTGGAGTATGAAGATTAATGGTACGGAAAGAAACAG
>JZKD02S1797157.1:32952-60156 GCA_000966675.3 Picea glauca
CAAAAATATATATATTTACTATAAATAAAATATTTCAATGTATATATATTAATTGAAAGTTTATCCCCAGGGGTTATCTCAAGTGGTTTTGAGCCAGACGTGAAGCTATCCCCAACAGAGGAGGTCACAGGTTTGAATCTCTTGTTCCCCCTTAGGGTTAGGCCTACCATGGACATTAGGGCCAACAGTTCCAATATTTCAATATCCAATTTAAGTAAAATATTTCAATATCAACTTTATATATATAAAGTAATTGAAAGTTAAAATATATATGATTATGAGATGCTTTTTATTAAATATTTGCAATTTCTTGCTTATCATGGAATTTATACATGGCATTTAAAAAATGTATTTCAATGTTCACATTAAGTAAAATTATAAATGTTATAATCCTTCTCTTCAAAAGGTCTAAGATAGGTTTTGAATTAAAAAAAAAAAACTTCAAAAGTAGTATAACTAGCCTAGATGCCAAATTTTCCCCATGAAGTCATGATAATATAGCCTATAGAACATAGACAAGTAAACTAAAGACCTGAGCATGCTAGAGATTTAATATAAAGGAGTGAAATCTACATCTGAGGGGTTTTGATGTCTCCATGGCATGGGGCCAACATCAAGTTGATCGTGATCCTATTGAGCAGGTGTTGGGAGCCTAGAGTTGATGTCTTTAAGCTACAATAGAACTTCATCAAGATGCAAAAGGTTCTCCTCACGACTCATACATGTCCTACATAATTTTCTCCAAAACCATCTTAATATCCCAATAGAGATCCATTTTCTTCCAATATTAATTTTGTATCTCAATCCCTGGAGCTTCTTGCATCATGGATCCAATTACCCATTTATGCATCAATGTCCCAGTCATGAATAGTTCTTTTCTCAAGAAATACTTCATCCTCTATGCTTTCAATTTCCTCTAGGATGTGAGGGGGGTATGCTCCCCAAATTCATTTGCAGAGGCCTAAGCATCCTGCAAAACCCGAGTGCTTATAGGTTCAAGGTTGGCATTGTGAGAGAATGAAAGGCCAGACCAATTTTTGTGGCCATGGTGAGAGGCTTGACTTCATGAATTACAAAGCTTAGAAAAACATGATCAAACAGGAAGGGAACTGAGGCCACCAACATATGGAAAGAATTTGAAATACCAAAAGTAAAGGAGCTACAAAATGGAAGCTTTGTCCCTACCTTTATTTTTAGAAAAGCCAAATCAGCATAGTATCCCCAGTGAGAGTATTTATTCTGGTAAATTGAGTCGTCCATCCAGGGCCATGAAACCCCAAACCCACCTGAACAACCCACTTGTTGTTCTCATTCGAACTAATGATAGTTGAAACCGTGATTAGACTATAGTGAGTTGAAATGGAATAACATGTACCATCCATGTCATAGAACTAAGGATTGCATTCACCACCCTTGGCCTAAATATCCTCCACATGCAACCAATATGACATGGAGCTTCTTGAAGGCGCCAACTATTGCATTGTAGAGACTGCATGGAGATTAAGTGTGTGTGTGTGTGTGTGTCCCTACATTAGATGTCTCTAGCCTCTTTGGCACCCCATCCAAGGAAATTTCTTACATAAACACATATTAAGAACTAGTGTAAAACCATATTCACTCTAGATCTATTATGAGTATATAGGGATCAAATCCCTTGAGGTAAA
Organism: Picea glauca; assembly: GCA_000966675.3. NCBI lineage: Eukaryota > Viridiplantae > Streptophyta > Pinopsida > Pinales > Pinaceae > Picea > Picea glauca. The sequence continues at coordinate 34,617 of JZKD02S1797157.1, forward strand.
ACCTTTTTAAAATGAAAAAACATTAGGAAAGGTTTGTATCACTAGAGAAATGACACATCTAGGCTCATGATAAATCTGGAGTTAAAATGCATCTAAAATGGTGTATTGGACAAGTGGTCATGCTATTTAAGGTTGGAAAAAAACATTCACTCAAGGTTTTATATTTCTTGGCTAGCAATGTTATTCCATTAATGTTTGGTTTGTTAGATAAAAAAATCATTGAAAAGGTATCCTTAAACTTTATTCCATTAACTTAGATTAATTATTTATAAACCTATTCAATATCTAATAATAATAATAATAATAATNTACATAAACACATATTAAGAACTAGTGTAAAACCATATTCACTCTAGATCTATTATGAGTATATAGGGATCAAATCCCTTGAGGTAAAACCTTTTTAAATTGAAAAAACATTAGGAAAGGTTTGTATCACTAGAGAAATGATACGTCTAGGCTCATGATAAATCTGGAGTTAAAATGCATCTAAAATGGTATATTGGACAAGTGGTCATGCTATTTAAGGTTGGAAGAAAACATTCACTCAAGGTTTTATATTTCTAGGCTAGCAATGTTATTCCATTAATGTTTGGTTTGTTAGATAAAAAAATCATTGAAAAGGTATCCTTAAACTGTATTCCATTAACTTAGATTAATTATTTATAAACCTATTCAATATCTAATAATAATAATAATAATAATCTAGTTTTACCCCTCCCAAGGAGGAGACACATGTTCTTAACCATTAATTCCATTATTTATAAACTATTTAATAAATTAATTATTTATAAACATGTTCAATATTTTTTTTTATAAATTATTTAATAAATTAATTATTTTAATTTATAAGCTTAAGAGTTTTTTTATGAATTAATTATAAAATAATTAATAGATTATATAAGAAAAAAACATCTCCCATTTTTAAATAAAATATTATTAAAATATTATTTAGATTTTTCATTTAAAAATATATACTACTTATAAATAGAAAAAAACAATTAATAACAAAATAAATAATAATAGTGGAGAAACAACTCATAAAATAAAAATCTTAGAAAAATAACCAAATAAGAATAAAAATAATGATGATGAAGAAAACAATTTAAAAAATAAAAATATTTTATTAATCTTATTCAATACATCTTTTATGAATTATTTATAAACCATTTAAGAAAAACAGTTTCTCCATTCCTTAATAAAATTAGTCTAGATCAATTTTAACTCCTTATCTATCAAGTCTAGAGGAATCAAATCTCTCGAAGGGAAAATCTTTAACCTTGAACTCTAATTTTTTTTTGCACTTGGATAGATTTGATCTATGTGCGCTTGCTAGTTGTGTGTGTGTTTATATATATATATATATATATATATATATATATATATATATATATATATATATATATATATAGGAGTGACTTAAAAATAAAAATAAAAATTGTTTAGTAATCCTGAACCTTGTGACTAGTTGTGGTTGAGATGCTACGACCCAGGGGCATCTAAGCCGTCAAGGTCACTTGAGGATCGCACCTGACCTAACATGGATGGGTTTGAAGTGTCCCCCTAACATGGATGGATTTGAGGTGTCCCCAGGGGTTTCGAGCCGGTGACTTTCTCTTATATAGTCCCTTGACAACGCACTCTTTCACCGAATGCTCTAGACCTCCCGGATAATAGTGACATAAATTATTATTATTATTATTATTTTAATTTTTAATTATTTATTATTATTTTAATGCATTATGGACGCAATAACCATTAAAAATCATTCACATGTTTCATTTTCCATTTCAAAAATATAATACTAATGAATGGAAAATAACAAAGAAAATATATTGATGATGATGATGATGATGATGATGATTAACGTCCACTAAGACTGAATTGGTATATTAGACCTTAAGAGGGTAAGTGATTACTTGTGATTCTGTAGAATTTTTTTTTCTGTACTCGAAAAGAATTAAGAGAATCTTTCCAATATCACCATAGTTTTGTTGATTTAAGAGGTTAGGAAGGTTGGTAGTGTGACAAATATTTTGAAAATGAGATTTAATCTTGGTATAGGCTAGACAATCTAAGAGAAAGTGCTTTTCATATTCAACCTTCTTAGTGTCACAATGATGACACACTCTTTAGGAATTTACCAATGCCCAGTTTCACTATGGAGATCGTGAGAATTTGTTCTTATCTTAGCAATGCTTAATTTTTTCTTTACACTTGTCAAAACAAATAGATAATTTTGATCTTCTAGATTAGGGTTGATTACATCTTTATAATTCCTTAATTTTCTTTTTTCCGCTAACTTTTTATCACATCACATTTTCTCCTTAAATTTTCATTTGATGATATTTTTAATAGTATCGTTATTCTGCAAAATGGTGTATTCCATGATTTCCCAATAGTTTAGCGAAGACCGGGCATCTTTATGCCATCCTCGCTTGAGTTGATGGTGGTTAAGACTCGAATTTGAAGCAATTTTAGGAAGCCTCTTGTCTTCCATGTTGTTTTACTTGTTCTTATACATTAGGTATGTAGTCATAGTCATGATCTCAAAGGGGGAGAGGCTTGTTTCTAAGAGGAGGATGGGATAGGGCGTATTTCCTTTAATTTTGAGATTATAAGTTATAAAATTCTTTTGTATTTTCTTTATCTTTCTCGAGGATTCACAAGAGATACTACAACCCCAGACTTCAAAACCATAAAGAATAACACATGTAATAAGAGTCTCAAAGAGGAGTTTCTTCTTATCCCAACTGCAAAGATTGGTTGATTTACAATTGTTTTCAAGCCCATAATAAGTCTTCCACCCCCCAATAATCCTTTTCTCAATGCTATAACTCCAATGGAGATTATGGTGAATATCAATTCCAATATATTTTTATGAATTCACTTCTTCCAAGTTGTTGTTGTGATATACTAAGGTATCATAAGTGATCTTATTGGATTTAATGATCATGACGTTAGTCTTATCAATATTAACAGTCATACCCATATTGGAGAAAAAATCCTTGAGGATTCTTAGTTGGTTTTCAATATCATGGGGAATCCTTTCGATAAGAATGATATCATCGGCATAAATAAGAATATTTACGACTATACCAATGAGAGTAGGGCCGACACAACCTGCCTTTTCCAAGAAATCTTCTAACTTGTCAATGTATATGCCAAAAAGGGTAGGGGACAAGTGATGTAATACCCCTAGGATGAACCCAATTGTAATGTAAATGTACTTAAGCTAGTGAGTTGTTTGATATCATTTTTTGTATGCACCTTCCATGGTATAATGCGCACATGTATTTCGCACTAAAATGATGAAGTGTGGGATATTGAATGAGATGGGAGATCTACAATATTAGGGTTCACATGCACCAACAACCCTCCTACACTGACCACATCTCAACTCATCTGCACACCTTCGATCGCCTCAACACCTTGGTACTAATCGCCACATAAGAATGGGAACAGAAGGGGGGGTGAAAGCCCCCTCTTACCACAACATTACCACCAATGATCCGAAGAACTCGCGGGCATGCAGACCATCCTTTGAGCCGCCATTGCACCTATGAGACTAATATCTACATGAAGAGATGGATATTAGCAAAGACTTGAACCTGGATGCTGCGTCCTCGCATCCAAAAGCTTCTCGAGCCTAGATACCTGACAAATGTATCCCCCAAGCCCCAGTTGTCCCCATATCTGTCATCACAACCACTCGCATAATGGAACACCTGTAATTCATTAGAGACCATGCCCTCATAGGAAAATTCCTAGGTCTCTGGCCCTCAGAAAAGGACCTAACTCGCTGGATCAAGGCGTGGTGGAACCCCAAGGGAGACTATGAGCTNGCAATCCAACATCACCTTTCTCAGATTCTGAATAACCTTGTCTGCACTCTACCCTCTCGCTACCTAGGACTCCCTCTTTCTGACTCAGCAGCTAGAAACATCTCCTGGGACTCTCTCCTACTCTCCATCACCAATCGTCTCAGCAACTAGAACTTTCACTCCCTAAACCTTCCAGCCAGATTCGTTCTTTTAAAGTCAGTCCTCCAAGCCATCCCAACTTACCTCTTCTCATCCCTAGCTTCGCCCCAATCAATCATAAAGAAAATATAGAATCTGCAAAGAAAATTTCTATGGCATAGACACAACCCAAACAAAAAATGGGCCTTAGTCAGCTCGGACAAAGTCTGCAAGCCTAAATCTTCAAGTGGTTTGGGCCTCCGGGACCCTGGTAAATTAAACAGCACCATGGGAGCAAGAATTTGGTGGAGATGGCTCAAAACTCCAACAGATCTCTAGGAAAAACTCTGGAAATGAAAATATGCCCCAAATACGCACCAAAGTCAACTTATAAGAATGCAGGGGAAAATTCAAGGCTCCAACATCTGGAATGTGGCCTGGAAAAATCGACCACTCATGTAGGAACATGCTTTCTGGGAAGTTTGCAATGTTCAAAGTGCCCTATTCTGGACAGATTCCTAGGAGAAAATGCCACCCCTACAATTGGAAGAAAATTCACAACCCTACAAAAATCACATTCGATATCTTGCCACTCTCAAAATGGAAGATCTGCAGACAGAAACCCCCAGTGGCTCTCCCCGGAAAAGCTGGAAATCAACTCATGAGGAACTCCAAGTGGCAATGAACTGTGACCTGGAGCATTGGAAACAATCTACAACCCAAGGGCGAATCAGGAAAAGCATAGACCAAGACATTCTCAGATGGGGATACACACCTCATGGAAGCTTCACACTTAAGGAGGGCTACACTCTTCAAGAGAATTTCCATAACCTTCAAAAAGAAAACATCTGGACAACAATATGGAAATCAAAACTTTGGCCCAAAATCTCTACTTACCTCTGGCTTCTACTACAGAAAAAAATCTTAACCTAGGACAACCTCCAAAGACGAGGTTTCATTGGCCCCTCGATCTTCCATCTCTGTCATCTCCGGGATGAAACCATGGGGAACCTCCAAAATAACTGTCTACTCAGTGAGAACATCTGGAACCAGGCCACTCAGCTCATGAGAAGAACCAAATGAGTTAAAAATAGAATCATAAGCACCATCAAGGATTGGGGATCCGGTCCCTTCAAAAGTCTTATCTTGAACAAAGCCTGACAACTCTTACCAGGATTCATAGTGTGGCAACTATGGAAAGAGAGTAACAAAAGAATATTTCATTCCCATCCATATCCTCCTACCCTCCTCTGGAATACAATCCTCCTGCATCTCCATGAAACTCTTCGGCTACATTTATGGCTCAAGGAAGACTTCCCCACTGACTCAATTGAGCTTTCAATCCTCAACTCCTAGGGCTTCTCATTTTCACACTCCACACCTTCTCAACAACCCCCTCTAATTCCAAAATCCCTCAATCCCTATAAGTGCCCCCCCCCGCCAAGCTTCCATAAGGTCAATTTTGATGGCGCATCAAAAGGAAATCCAGGACACTTAGGCTATGGAGCGGTCATAAGAAACATCTTGGGCCAAATTTAAAGCCTCACTGCAGGAAATCTTGGATACGACACCAACAATTCAACAGAAATCTGGGGTCTCATCAAAGGGGTGCAAATGGCTCTAGATCAAAACCTCACCTGTCTGATTATTGAAGGAGACTCCAAAATCATAATAGACTTGGCAACAAAAATCTTGAATGGTAGAGATCCATGGAAAAACACTCCCAGTTGGCGCCTCCTTGTCCCTCTTCACAGCTTCCAGGCTCTTCTCACACCTTCTCTAACTCTAACTCCCTCACACATTAGGCGAATTGCAAACAAAGATGTAGATAGACTGGCCAATGTAGGGGTTGAATCACTACAGTAGATCATTCTCCAAGATCCCAGGCAGTCCCAAAGATCTCCCCTTTGGCTCCAATGCGAGGAGCTTGCCCAGCTGGATGGCCCCAATCTAGATGGGGCGCCACCTTTCTCTACCTAGAATTCCTTCCAAGTCATAAATGATCCAATGTGAGAGGGAAGTTGTTAGCATCAACACATATGATCAACAGTCGACAGATAATTTCAGGACCTCGGCAATCGGGAGTCGTGAGGTCGAAGGATGTTGTTTCTCAAAGTCGAGAAGTTGTGAAAAACGAGAGTGGATCTGGACCGTTGGTGCTAAAGGAGTTCTAAACCATCGATCTTGCCCCATTGATCTGACACGAGGAAATTTCGGGAACTTGGCTATCGAGAGTCTGAGGCATGAAAGAAAAAATTTCCCAAAGTCGTGAAATCACGAAATGCGGAATCGTGATAAGTGAGAGCAGATCAGGACCATTGGTACCAGAAGAGATTTGGACCGTCGATCTGGTCCCATGGATCTAATGCGAGAAAATTTCAAGATCTCTACTATCAGGAGTCCAAAGCATGCAGGAAACTATTTCCCAAAGTCGTGAAATGGCGAAATTTGAAATCGCCATAAGCGAGAACAGATCAAAACTGTTGGTAACAAAAGAGATCTGGACCATTGATCTGGCCCCATGGATCCAACGTAAGGAAAGTTCAAGATCTCAACTATCGAGACTCCAAAGCATGACGGTTGTTATTTCACAAAGTCTCAAAATCGCGAAATACAAAATCACGATAAGAAAAATCAGATTAGGACTGTTGCTATTAGAAGAGATCTGGACTGTCGATCTGATCCCATGGATCTGACGCAAGAAAATATCAGGATCTCGACTATCAAGAGTCCAAATCTTTAAGGTAGCTATTTCCCAAATTTGAAAAATCGCAAAATGCAAAATCATGAAAAACAAGAACATATCAGGACCATTGGCACTAAAAGATATCTAGATCGTCGATCTGTTCCCATGGACACGAGAAATTTTCAGGAACTCAGATATCGGGAGTCTGCAGCATGGAGGAAGATGTCTGCCCAAGTCGCTAAATCACGAAATGCGAGATAAGATCTGGAGTGATGATCTTGAAGAAGTCTGGACCGTCAATCTGGTCTTGAAGGACTCGCTGATTGTATTTTGGTGTAAGAATATAAGCTGCAGATCTTTTTTGTAAGCTTTTAGTTGGAATTAATATAAGGATCCACTTTTATTCACCAAAAAAAATGATGAAGTGTGCACATTCCAGGATACTACGTGCAACAAACTTAAGTGCATGCGATTTTGAGGCCAGGGAGCCTTTCTGTATATGTTGTGTTTTATAGGCTAGTGAGCCAGTTACTATAAGCTAGGAGGCTTATGTGTTGAATTAGGCTAGAGATCCTAGATGTTAAAGGCCAGTGAGCCTATTTTTGTATATGTCTCATCATTAATATAATACATCATTGCATGTAGACCAACCATGATAAAAGAGTATGGGGGACTAAACTACACTAGTTTGGGAAAGGGGGGGGCTAAAAGTTAAGGATAAGGGGCTAAGCTAGAGAGCTTAAGCCAAAAAAGAATATTATATTAATATCCCTTAAAGTATAAAGTTTGGATAATTATTTTTTCCTGAATTCTAAGGAGGGGGACAAGTGGGCCAAAGTAGCTCCCAACATGACAAGTGTCAAGTTGGGAACATGCATACATATAGTTTGGACTTAGTTCATTTTTTGATCCAACCATCCATTCATTCATGCCATGATCATTCACTCACTCATTCATATGTCCTCTGTACCTTTCAATTACTATCATTGTATCTATACCCATACCCATACCTGTACCCGTACATAGTTAGCTTGGGAGCTGGATTGAAGAAGCGAGTTGTCAGGCCCGTGAGACACTCAAGAGGCGGGTTGTCAGGCCCGTGAGCATTTTATCTCTAGGTGAGAGAATTGTTGGGAATTGATTCCCGGAGGTGCTAAACTGTAGCTACATGGCATTGATACTTCTTGTCCGGCATGTTGCTGAAGCCCTGGAAGGGAAGTGGGGCAATCGAGGGATTGTTGAGAAAATAAGGGGCACACTTCCTGGAGTGGAACAAGCATGTGGGGAATGAGGGACTGTAGGCTGTTAGTTTGAGTTGGCACCTGTGACAAAGTATTTTATTTTGTCTGAGATACATCATCCTGGGTAGGAATCCATTTACCCGGGTGGAGTTTAGTCCCAGCTCGGGGGTGACTGACTGTTGAGAGTGATGAATAGTGTGGTCTAAGGATGGGAGGTTCGTGGAAGGTATGCACACAGTTGGTGATATTTTTACCAAGATAAGTGTCCATTTTGTGTTAAATTACATGTTGCATTATTATGTATGCGTTTATTTTTATGGGTTATTCTTGTTTGTGCTACATATGCATTTTTATTATTGTTCTGTATAAATTTGTGTATTGTAGAATGTATTTGTCTATTTTAAGTTTTATATATAAAGTTCCGCAATATTTTCTGTGTGTGTATGTTTTAAATTGCATACAGTTTGAAATTTTTTACGTGGCATATCCCAGTTGGATGTCGGGTATGTTACAATATGGTATTAGAGCTCCAGTTTTCAACAATGAGCCTGGATGGGCTGAGAAAGTTGAATTGAAGTGAAATTTTATAGAGGATTGATTTCGAAGTGGCCAAATTTCAAGTTATAGAGTGTCCATGGTAAAAATTAGAAGCAACAGCGTGGACGTGGGCAAAAGCCCCAATTTCTGTTTTTAAATTCATGAGAAATTTGAGAAATTTGGCCAAGTGGTGAAATATTCTTGATTTAATATATGTTCTAGCAAATTCAGACCTGGAATTGGTCGAATTTGAAGTTACAGGGAATCCATGATAGATGGAGCGAGACTAGTTGATTAAAATTCTCAATTCATGAATTGAGTTTGGGAAAAAAAAATGTGTTCCAAGAATGCCAACCAATAGTGATTTGTTGTTTCAGAGGTTGAATTGGTGTTATCAGGGTGAAATTGAACAAATTTCATAGTTGCAGAATGTCTATGGTAAAAATTGGGAAAAAGTTAGACAAAATCCCCAATTTCTACAGAGGAATTCACGAGGAATTGATGTGCACTAAAAATGTACGATGCGTAGTGAAAAGCTTGTGATATGTGGAAAAATATTGGTGCGCGGGTGCGTGTGCTAAAATTTGGCGTTGCGCAATGCATAGTGGCATTGCGTGGAAAATATTGGCGTGCAGGTGTGCACACTAAAATTTGGTGTTACACAGTGCAAAGTGGCATTGCGTGGAAATATATTGGAGTGTGGGTGCACGCGCTAAAATTTGGCGTTGTGCGGTCCAGAGTGGTATTGCACGAAAAAATATTGGTGTGTGGGCGCGCACGCTAAAATTTGGTGTTTCATTGTGCAGAGTGGCATTGCACGGAAAATATTGGCGTGGGTGTTCACACTTAAAATTTGGCACTACGCACTACAGAGTGGTAATGCACGAAATATTGGTGCACGGGTCTATGCACTTAATTTTTGCGTTGAGCGATGCAGAGTGGTAATGCGCAAAAAAATTGGCACATGGGTGTGCACATTAAATTTAGCATTGTGCAGTGTGGATTGAGTGGAACATGCATAATACTGGTATGCGCGGTGTGCACACGCATAATAATGGCATGCATGGTCTGCCCAGTATTGACAGAGCGCAGAGATATTTTGTTGGTGCGTGTACAATATGGGTATATGTTGTCGTGCGATTGTTTAGTTAATGGTGTGCGGGGAGTACTGGTGTGCGGTGGGGGTGTACTAAAATTTGGCATGGTGCAACGCGTAGAGTAAAATGAACACAGAATATTAGCACGCACCACAAAAATTGCATGCAATAGTTATTAGTGCATGGACCAAAATTGTGTGAGGTAGATATTGGCACGCGACACAAAAGTAGTGTGCACCAGTTATTGGCGTGACAAAGAATTTATCCACATTGTTTATAGGTGCATGGAGCATGTGCTACCTTATGGTGTTGTTGGGCATGTTAAATATGGGTGTACATGTTCGAATTTGTGCACGCGAATTCATTTGGATGGTCTACAACAATAGAAAACCAGTGAATTTTTGCGACATTTTATATTGTTTAAAGGTCATGTTTTTGCACTGCATTTGTTAGGCCCTAAACAACGTTTTTAGCTACTCAAAAACCCAAAGAACAGAGTGTACCAAGTTACACTATGTCTCTATAACTCAAATGAAAGAGCCCAAAGAGAGATTTGTAATGGTGTAAACTGTTCATCAAACGGAGATTTTATGGGGAAGTTACAGGACAAACACTGGAGGGTAAATTTTAAGACCCAATTAACTTCGAAGGGCCATAACTTTCTGCTCTAGAATAAAATTGACATGCAGGAGTAGTATATGGAAATCTATTGAACCATAGAAGACATTCCTGGAGCTGAATTAAAATTCTGGGCATGTTAAAGATGTTTAAGATGACAAATAAGGTACATGTACCATTCCAGACCAAAAACATGAATTGGCCTAGAACTTCAACAGGTTGTAACTAGCATCCCAGAACCCAAAAAGAGGTGAAACTTGGATAGACTATACAAAATATGTGTATAAAGAAACCCAATTTAGATCCTACTAAAACTCCAATGGAGGAGGTGCAAAAATGCATAATTACAACGCAGAATTGCACCAAGTTGAAGAGTGAACAGAAAAATTAATGGACAATTTTCAAATAACCATAACTTTCTTATCAAGACTCGGAATTGAGCACGGAAGTAGGGGTTGGAAAGGTATTGGACAATAGAATATAATTATTCACCTAGAAAATAGATCTGGGCATTCAATTTTCAGGGAATCAGAAGAAATAATTATGATGCATTATTGAACCAGAATGGTTCATATTGTCATGAAATTGTTGAAAGAGTTAGCCTACCAAAGTTTTGTTGGCTGCAGATTTTGCAGAGTTAACAAAAAATAGATTAGATAAGGATCTGCACAGAGTGTAGAGGAATGGAAGATGCACAGAGGGCTTACATCCAATAATATTATATCATAGGGATGGATGTCCATATGGGCATTGAAGGAAAAAACTTCAATGGACATGGAGAAGGAAGGGATGAAAACATGAATATGGTAGAGACCATTAAAAATTTGCAGAAGGATGTACAAAGCCATAAAGATAATAATGAAAGGATTACGAGAGCCAAGGAGAAGCAGGAGGACTTCAACATGAAGTTAATGTAGATCTTTAACAGAATCTAAAAGAAATTGGATAAGGATAGTGGCTCAAGCAAATCAGGAAGTCACGGGTCTCCTGACGAGAAAAGAAGAACACAAAGTGTTAGCAAACATCATTGTCACTCCCTGAGGCATTCTAATAATATAACACAAAGAAGCTCAAGTCCATCCCCTGCCAGGAAGCATAATAGGTCTAGGGTGAATGAGCTATGAGAAGAAATGAAAAAAATCAAACCTCTTACATTTGATGGTGAGCGCAAGAATGATGAAGATTAAGAGACATGGTTTTTCGGCATGAGAAAGTATTTTCAATTCCATAATTGTTCTTCTCATGCAGAAGGAAGAATTTCCATCTATAAACTCAAGGGAAAGGCATCCATGTGATGGGATCAACTTGTGTAGGTGCAACACATTAAAGAGAAAAATGTTACTTGGAGGGAATTCAAGAAGTATTTTGAAAAGAAATATTTGACTAAGAGATACTATGACAAGAAAATGAAAGAGTTCTTTGAACTCAAACTTAGGAGTATGACCATAGATGAATATGAAAGAAGTTTTTTAGAATTGTTGAAGTATGTTTCTTTCATCAAGGATGACACAGTTAAGATTCAGAGGTATTTGAGTGGATTTCCATCATTCATTAGTAACAAAATACAATATGATGATCCCAAAACAATGGAGGAGACCATAAGGAGAGATAAATGCCTATATGATCAACAAAAAGCAAGGCCAACTTTCCAAAAAGATTGGGAAGACAAAACGAAATTGAAGATGGATCAGAGGAAGAAAGGGACTAAGCCACCATTCTTTAGAAATAATCTTCATGGACATCCAACTTCTAGATAACCATGAATGATGGAGATAGGGGGTCAAAGGCCAAGGAAGCTACCTATTCAATGTTGGGGTTGTAAAGGAGATCATATGTTTAGATATTTCCCTCAAAGAGGTGAAAAAGTGAGGACTGTTCACAATGTACAACAAGTTGAAACAATGGAGGACATGGGAAGAAATGCATCAAGGATCTATGCATCCCTGGACAACAAACAAGCAGACTATCAACCACATATGATTGAAGTGGAAGGTATGATCAACAACCAAACCATTGTTATTTTAATTGATTCGGGACCTAGTCATAGTTATATAGATCCTAAGATGGTGGAAAGTTTGGATTTTCCAAGAAGCAAGCATGGAAAATATTGGTTGGTTTAGTTAGCTACCAGAGCCAAAAGAAAAGTTAATGAGATGGTTAATCCATGTCTTATGGACATGAATGGACTGAACACCAGGGCAAATTTGAACATATTTCCTTTAGGTTCCTATGATCGTCTAATTGGGATGGATTGGTTGGACCAACATCATGCTATACTAGATTTTCATAGCAAGACAATTACTTTCTTGGATGAGGAAGGGAACCTAAGGATAGTGCATGGAATTCCCAGGGCAATACCATTAGAGAAATTTCAACATTGCAGCTAAAGAAATGTTACAAAAAAGGGTGTCAAATATTTGCAACTCATATGGAGGAAACACCTAAACATAGAGTGTCAAATATTAAAGATTATGAAGTACTAAAAGAGTTTGAAGATGTGTTTAAGGAAATACCGAAACTACCCCCTAAAAGAGACATTGATTTCTCCATAAATCTGATGAGTACACCAGAATTGAAGGAGTTTCAAATCCAACTTGAAGAGCTTCTGAAGAAGGGGTATATACGCCCAAGTGTGTCACCTTGGGGTGCCCCAATTTTATTTGTTAAGAAGGAAGGAACATTGATACTTTGCATTGACTTTAGGCAGTTGAACAAAGTAACTGTGAAGAATAAGTATCATTTTCCAAGGACCAATGACCTCTTTGATCAGCTGAAAGATGAAAAAATATTCTCCAAGATTGATCTTAGGTTCGGTTATCATCAAGTAAGAATTAAAGAAGAAGACATCAACAAGACTACTTTCAAAACAAGGTATGTACATTATGAGTTCACAGTGGTGCCATTTGGGTTATCAAATGCACCAATTGTCTTCATGTGTTTAATGAATGGTAGTTTAAGAGAATACTTAGATAATTTTGTCATTGTATTTTTAGATGACATCGTTGTATATTCTAATTTAAAGGAAGAACATGAACAACACTTGAGGATGGTATTAAAAGTATTAAGGGAGCACCAATTGTATGCCAAATTGAGAAAGTGCTCATTTTATCAGAAGAAAATTCATTATTTAGGACATATCATTTCAGAGGATGGGATAGCAGTGGATCGTGAGAAGATAGAAGCCATTAGAGGATGGTCAACGCTAAAGAATGTGATAGAAGTCATATCATTCATGGGCCTTGCAGACTACTATAGGAGATTTATTAAAAGATTCTCAAATATTGTACACCCAGTCACTTCCTTGCAAAAGAAGGGTGTGAAGTTTCAGTGGACATTGGATTGTGAAAAGAGTTTCCAACACTTGAAGAAATTATTAACAAGTGCTCCAATACTAAGTATTGCATATCCAAATGAGGACTTCATTGTATGCACAAATGCGTGTAAAGAAGGACTTTGTGGAGTCCCCAATCAAAATGGGTTTGTTGTATGTTATGAATAAAATAAGTTGAATGAGCATGAAAGGCACTATGCCACTCATGATTTGGAGTTGGAATCCATAGTGCATGCCTTGAGGAAATAGAGGCACTACCTCATGGGGAAAAGGTTTGATCTGAGGACAGACCATAATGGTCTAAAATATTTATTTGATCAGCCAACTCTAAATTCTAGGCAAAGAAGATGGTTAGAATTTCTCAGTGAATATGACTTTGATATAAAACATATCAAAGGGAAAGAGAACAAAGTGGTTGATACACTCAGCATAAGAGTGCATGAGTTGCATGCTACAACCATTAGCATGTACCAATCAGATTTGAAAGACAAAATTTCGGAGGTTGCAAAATCAAACTTTCAATACAAGGAGTTAGTGGCAAAATTACAGTAAGGTATTTTGCAGCAAAAAATTGAAGACTATAAGCTATAAAATGATGAAATTCTCATATACAGGGGCAGAATTTATGTACCAAATTCTCATGAACTGAAAAAATTGATATTGAGAGAAATGTACAATGTACCTTATGATGGGCACACAGGTTATCATAAAACTATTGCAACTATCAAGAGCCAATATTATTGGCTAGGCATGAAGAAAGAAGTTGTTGATTTTATTGCCAAATGTTTGGAATGTCAAAAGGTAAAGGTTGAGCATAGACACCCAGTTGGTTTGATACAACCATTACCCATTCCTAAGTGGAGATGGGAAGTTGTAACAATGGATTTCATCACCAAACTGCCCAGAACAAACAAGCAACATGATTCTATTATGGTAGTGGTGGATAAGCTTACTAAAGCTGCCCATTTTATTCCAATAAAGCTCACTCACAAGGAAACCAACATTGTTGATGTTTATATGAGATAAATTGCTCGATTACATGGTATACCCAAGACAATTGTGTCTGACAGAGATCCAAAATTTACCTCAAATTTTTGGAAGGGATTATTTAATGGATTTGGAACAAATTTGAATTTTAGTACAGCTTGTCATCCAGAATCAGATGGAAAAACATAGAGGGTGAATCAAGTGATTGAGGATATGTTGAGGATGTACGTGATGGATAAACTGTCAAAATGGGAGGACTACCTACACTTAGTAGAGTTTTCTTATAACAATGGGTACCAATAATCTCTATAGATGAGCCCATTTGAGGCACTTTATGGAAGAAAGTGCAACAGATCGATAAGATGGGACAACCTAGCAGATAGAGCAATAGTTGGGCCAGATTTACTTAAGGAAATGGAGGAGAAAATGTTGAAAATAAAACAAAATTTAAAGGTTTCCCAAGACAGGCAGAAAAACTATGTTGATAAGGAAAGAATTCACAAAGGGAATTTAAAGTGGAGTACCATGTATTCTTAAAAGTGAAGGCCAACAAAAGTTCCCTGAAGTTGGGAAATTGTTCAAAGTTGGTATCTCATTATTGTGGGCCATTTGAAATCCTAGAGAGGATTGGGCATGTAGCATACATGCTTGCATTGCTTACATCAATGACCATTCATAATGTATTTCATGTATCATTGATTAAGAAATATATACCTAATGATAATCATGTTATTGATTGGAATGTGATTCAGGTGGAGAAAGAAGGTGCTTTCCAAGTGCATCTGGTATGCATTCTAGACCGGAAAATAAAAGAGCTTCGTAATCGAGCCATAGGGCTTGTAAAGGTCCAATGGACCTGGTATGGTCCTGAGAATGCTACTTGGGAGCATGAGGATGCAATGCAGGAAGAATACCCGAATCGTTTTGAATATTTTGGAAATCTTGTTGATATGTGTACATAATGCACTAAGGACAGTGCATAAATAAGGGGAGGGGATTGTAATACTCCTAGGCCAAACCCAACTGTAAATGTAAATGAAAATGTACTTAATATTGTGAGTAGTTTGATATCATTTTTTGTATGCACTTTCCATGGTATAATGCACACAAGTATTGTGCACTAAAATGACGAAGTGTGCATATTCCAGGATACTGTGTGCAACAAACTTAAGTGCGCATGATTTTGAGGCCAAGGAACCTTTGTGTATATGTTTTGTTTTATAGGTTGGTGAGTTAGTTATTATAAGCTAGGAGCATTATGTATTGAATTAGACTGGAGAGCCTAGATGTTAAAGTCCAATGAGCCTATGTTTATATATGTCTCATCATTAATATAATACATTGTTGCGTGTAGACCGACCACAATAAAATAGTATGGGGGACTAAACTCCACTAGTTAGGGAAAGGGGAGGCTAAAAGTTAAGGATAAGGGGCTATCCTAGGGAGCTTAATCCAAAAAGGAATATTATATTAATATTCGTAAAAGTATAAAGTTTGGATAATTATTTTTTCTTAAGTTTTAAGGAGGGGGACAAGTGGGCCAAAGTAGCTCCCAACATGACAAGTGTCAAGTTGGGAACATGCATACATATAATTTGGACTTAGTTAATTTTTTTATCCATCCATCCATTCATTCATATCATGATCATTCACTCACTCATTCAGCTGTCCTCTGTACCTTTCAGTTACTATCATTGTACTTGTATTCATACCCATACCTGTACCAGTACCCATACTTTTACCTAGTTATCTTGGGAGCTGGATTGAAGAAGAGGGTTGTCAGGACCGTGGGAGACTGAAGAGGCGGGTTGTCAGGCCCATGAGCAATTTCTCTCTAGGTGAGATAATTGTTGGGAATTGATTCTCGAAGGTGCTAAACTGCAGCTACAGGGCTCTGAGACTTCCTGTTCGGCCAATTGTTGAAGCCCTGGAAGGGAAGTGGGGAAACCGAGGGATTGTTGTGCAGAGAAGGGGCACACTTCCTAGGGTGGAATAGGAATGTGGGGAATGAGGGACTGTAGGTTGTTAGTTTGAGTTGACACATGTGATAAAGTCTTTCATGTTGTCTGAGATACATCAACCTGGTTAGGAATCTCTTTACCCAGGTGGAGTTTAGTCCCAGCTCGGGGGTGACTCACTGCTGAGAGTGATGAGCAGTGTGGTCTGAGGCTGGGAGGTTTGTGGAAGGTTTTCACATAGTTGGTGATATTTTTACCAAGATAAGTGTCCATTTTGTGTTAAATTACATGTTGCATTATTATGTATGCGTTTATTTTTATGGGTTATTCCTGTTTGTGCTACATGTGTATTTTTGTTATTATTTTGTATGAATTTATGTATGGAAAAATGAATTTGTGTGTTTTAAGTTTTATATATAAAGTTATGCAAGAGTTTCTGTGTGTATATGTTGTAAATTGCATACAGTTTGAAAAATTTTACGTGGCATAGCCCAGTTGGATGCTTTGTATGTTACAAGGGAAAACCTTGTTTGACTCCAACATTGCAGTTAATCTCTTTCGACCAACCCTCAGTGTTTTTAAACTTAGAAATAACATTCTCATACATCTTTATTGTAGTAGGCCTCAACTCGAGAGATGCTTTTATATATTCCAACCTATTCCAAAGGTTTTTCCTAGGAACCATGTCAAAATCTTTTCTAAAGTTAACAAAACAACAAAAAAGATTGGTTTTAGTATTGGAGAACTCATCTACAATGATCCTAAAGATAACGATATGATCCACAGTTGAATGATACCTCTTAAACCCAGCCTGGCCTTTAGCTCTTTTACCGTGACTTTGTAGCCAAAGGCTAATCTTCTAGTCCAAAATAATTCCATAAAGCTTGGCTAAAATCGAGCTAATAGTAACGATCCTATAATTACAAAATAACAATGATCTCAGAAAAAATAATAATTTTTTTTTATAAAAACTATTGGACATAAAAATGTTAGAGTTCATTTTGATGGTTTTACAAAGCTACGTACTCGTATGTGCAGCTCCCTCCTATCTGCTTCTAACAGTGCATGTTTTGTGTCCTCTTGAGTGCATCCTTCTCTATAGCATTGTATTTTTTAATTTTAATTTTTAGTTTATGATGAATATTATCTATTTGTAATGATGTTATCATTCATTTATATGGATAATTCTCGATTATAAAAAATAAACGTAGTAGTTTAAATGTTTTTGTTTTGGGGAATATTTTAAGTTTGTTTGAAATTAGATGAGAAATTGTTGGATCTATAGATTTGAGTGATTAAGTATGTGTAATCCTAGTGCTCCAAATTTAAATTAAAAATAAAAAATAAACTGAATATATTTATGCATTCAAAAATACAATTTAAACAAAATAAAATTGCAATTTCAACCAAATTTATTTTTCCAAATTCTAATAAAAATATCAAAACTTAAAACTTTTAAACAATGTCATTACAAACCGCTAGCCATCACAAAAAAATAACATTGTAAAACCAATTACATGAAATTTTTACTCATTGTGATATGAAACAATCTATACAAACTATTTCAAAATTTCATCTATTCCACAAGTCCACTTAAATCTCAAATCGTTTGTTTTTTGAAATTCTCAACAAACATTGACTTTCCAAAATGTCTACACTTTATTTCATCTAGCATTGTCCTTTAAGATTCGAAGTAGTCTAACTCTGGATCAATCCTCCCTCCCGATTGTCCCTCCTTCAACATCGGTGGTTCCTCGGTAGAATAGAGTCGGGGTTGGCAATATTGTTCGTTTGTTGATTGACATAGGGAGGTATGTTTTGTACTAAACCCTGCACCCTTTAATGCTCCTTAAATTTTGTCTCCCGTGGTCATTCAAAACGAAGTGCACCTTTTGTGTTTTATCCATTTTTTGGCATCTTCCACCGATTTCAGCCATCCATATTTCCATGACTCCATTCCTCCAAACGACGTCAATAGAACTGTCGTTTCCACTTTTGTTCCAGCGATGACGTTGACATGGAAGTTGGTACATGCAACCTGCAGGTACTAGTTCCCTCAACTTCCATTTCAAATTTTGTTTCGTTCCCTCTGCAACCATTTGAAATTTCATTTTACCTGGCATGTGGCGTTCTCATTCTTCTTCAAATTTCGTTTTGTTCCCTCATGGACCTGGAGAATATATGAACAAAATGGACCTGGAGAATATATGAATAAAACATTAATGGAGAGAGATAGGAGGAGGATTAGCGAAGTTGGCTTAGAAAACAAGTTCTAGGTAGAAGTAGTTTATAATGCATGTTACTTGATTAATAGGTCTCCCACATTAAATATTTTGAATAACACCCCTATGGAGGTTTGGACAAGAAAGAATCCCTCACTTCATCATCTTCAACGTTTTGAGTGTGAGGCATATGCTCATGTGCCTAAGAAGAAGCAGTTGAAGTTGGATAGCAAGGTTGTGAAATTTATATTCATCAACTATGGTGTTGATTTCAAAGGGTATAATATCTAGGATCTAATCACTAGAAAATTTTTGTATACCAAGAATGTTATTTTCAAATAAGTTAATCCTTCTCCCATAGTGGTGTAGCCAAAAGGGGATAAGAAAATTCATTTGTTTAGTTACCACCCAATACCAAGAAAGATGAACTAGAAAATGAATAATAAGTTTATGATGGACTTGATGAGGATGAGGGTTTAGAGAGTTCAAAAGAGGAGGAAGAAACACTACTTCAAACTTTAAGGAATTCCACTTTTCAAGGAAGTTAACCATATAGGTATAATTATAGTTATATTCGATTTCATATGTATTTTGTTTTATTTGGTAACACCGAGGATATTATAATTATGAAAGAGGAAATGTATATGGAAGATAAGGGGTCTTGGATATTGGCCATGGATGACGAAATGGATGCACTTAGAATATTGATACATGGGAAGATAAGGGGTCTTCGATATTGGTCATGGATGACGATATGGATGCACTTAGAATATTTATACATGGGAAGATAAGGGGTCTTGGATATTGGCCATGGATGATGATATGGATGCACTTAGAATATTGATACATGCATGTATAATTGGAAAATCATAAATGGTTTATGGTTTTGGTATGCCTATGTATTGAGTGCTAGGGTTTGGGGGACATACTGTGTGATTTTTAACTTATTGTTATGATATCACAATTTCTTCGGAATCCTTATGTTAATGATGAACACTCTTTTTGAAAACATGGAAACTCTATAATGTATGTAACCATTTAATTCTTTAATAATACATTGAGTGTGCTTTAGAGTAATTTTTTTTTTTTTTTTTTTTATTCTCTTGGAGGGGTTTTCCCCCACAAAATTGTTTTTTAATGGTTGTATGTTTTTGTGTTGTTTATTATTGCAACTATTTTTATTCAATTTATGCACATTCTTCTCTCATTGATTAATCTAAGAACATATTCCACACCCTTTCTTTCCATGTCTCTATTCCAATTCAATGTTAATATGCATTTTAATTTTTTTCTTATATTTTTCTAAATATTACACCCTATAATTCATATAATTGAATAACATGTTTTAAAAGATAATTCATATAATTTTCTCATAAGTTTTTTTAAATGTTAGTTAAAAATTTTGAAAGACTATTTATAATTATGATAGTGAGTCTTATAAAATATAAATTGTGTTAGAATTTTGAATTTCTATAACCCTCCATCCTTCGTAAAGAAACCTATAATAAACTTTTAAATAAAGAAAATAGTGAACTTCAAAAATATAAGTTAATTGTTATAATTTAGAAAAAATGTTAAAATATAAAATATGTAAGATTTTGTCAAATTAAAAATAAAATAAAATGCCCCCTAGGTGTGTATTGTTAAGACACCTAGTTATGTGACCGATTCAAAACCCACTAAGGATCCACAACATAACGAGTAGGTCTAGACTAGGCTCTTAGGTCCACCTAGCTTAAAAAATAAACTTCTCAAAACATTAACTTTATCTATATTTTAATTCATTTATATATCCCTAAGCATATAAAAAGAATAAGAATAAGAATTATATGTATGTATACCTCTCTAGACTTTAGTAGTGAGAGGGAGTCCATTGTCCCATAAACAAGAGGTCTCGTACATCAATTTGGAGGGGGTCTCTTGTCCCATAAACAAGGAGTTTCATACATCAATTTGGTGTTTGATTTGAGAGTGACCTTAAAAAAAAATTGAACCATGGGGAAATCGATAACACGTCGGGATTACCTGGGAGCGACCGCCTACCCTTTGAGCCTTATCACAACTGGCCTAAGTCTCATGGGGTTTGATCCCTAGTGGGCTGGGTGAAAATAATCGTCCCCCACCAATAAGCCATATTATTATTGTTAAAAATATAATTATTAAATATATAGGATTATAATTAATAATTTAGTATGATTTTTTAAATCTTAAAATTAAGTTATTAATATTGTTAAAATATAATTATTAAATATGTAATTTAAAAATTTATAATTAATAATTTAATATGATTTTTAAATTTTTTATTATTAATAATTTAATATGATTTTTAAATCTTTTTATTGTTAATAATTTAATATGATTTTTTTATTATTATTAAATTATTAAGTTATTGAAAAAGAATAGTCGGCTTTTTTAATTACGTTGAAAGGTGTATAGTTATTGGAGATGGGCACAATTAATCACCTTTTAATCTAAAATTCTAATATGATGGCTAACAATTGAAGATGCTGACATATTCTTAGTCGTCCTCCCAAATCAATGAATGTGATTTACCCTTCATAACTTGTATTTTTGAATGCATCAGTTAACCTGTTTACTTTTTAACATTTACCTAATCATATTAAGAAATTACTTTACCACCATATGATTGCCATGTTTAACTGATTAACCTCTGGAATTACCACATTTGAAATTGACTTTTAGATTTCCTTAACTCTATATGTGTTTCAGTTGTCCATGTGTTTCATATTGGATCGCAGAGCCATCTTATTCCATTATTCAATTCACAGCGGTGTATTGGAGTGCATTGCCCCAGCAGCTTCATTATCAAAAATGTTTTACTCAACATCAATATTAATTATTTCTTTTTTATACTTATATAAAAAAATTCATTCAAATTACACAATTTTTTAAAATGAAACTTAAAATTTTACAATATTGGTTTTGAATTATAATTTAACACTGTTTTTGTGTGAGTAAAAGTTGTTGTTCCTCAATTATAAAGAAACAAGTTAACAAGTTAGTGACCAAAAATCTAACGACAATTGACCACCAATGAATTATTCCATAGTATGGTTTTCCTTCCACAAGTATAATGAATCGACTTACATTCGTAAATAAAAATCAATAATTACTACCTACTAATTTAAGTTTGGATAAATTTTTCCAATAATTAAAAAATTTCAATGTTTCTTCATTCATAAAATTCCACGGATTCCCTTCCACTAATATATTGTGGATGCAAATAATAATTAATTTAAATACGCAATGGACGCTATTCGATTAATTAAAATACATCTTAACGTCATTGTTAATATTAAACAACTCATCACTTTTTTCAAAGTTATGACAATGGATTGATTTAAACACGTCAAGACAATGGTTGTATAGTATTAAATAATGTGGTTGTTTAGCATTAAACTATGCATCACTTCTTCGAAGGCCGTGGTTGTCTAGCAATGTTGAAATTTGTTAACATTTTATTCGTTTGATTAAAAAATAGACATTTAGATTATTTGGATTCTTATTTTTCTATGACAATGTTTTGCCTAATAATATAATTAAACGAACCATCACTTCTTTCAAGGTCATCACAATGGGTTAATGTAAATACGCATTAAACTATTAATCACTTCTTTCAAGGCCACGATTGTCTAGTGAAATTTGGTAACATTTTATTTGTCTCATTAAAAATGATTCATTTTTGGATTTTTATTTTCCTATTACATTGTTTTGATTAAAAATATAATCAAACGAGCCATCACTTTTTTCAAGGGCATGATCATAGATTGATTTAATTACATCATGAAATAGTTTTCTAATATTAAATAACCTATTATTTTTTAAAAGTTATCACACTTTTTTCAAGGACATGATCATGGATTGATTTAAATATATTATGAAATAGTTTTTTAATATTAAATAACTCATTACTTTTTTTTTTTTTAAGGTCATCACATTGGATTGGATTGATGTAAATACATCATAACATAGTTTTTTAATATTAAATAATCTATTACTTTTTTGAAAGTCATGACAGTGAATTGATGTAAACACATCATAACATAGTTTTTTAATATTAAATAATTCATTATTTTTTTTTTCAGTGGATTGATATAAATATATCCTAATATAGTTTTTTAATACTAGATAATCCATCACTTCTTCGAAGATGATGACATGACAGTGGATTGATGTAAATACATCATAACATAGTTTTATAATATTAAATAACCAATTATTGTTTTGAAGGTCATGACACTCGATTGATGTAAATAGATTATAACATAGTTTTTTGATATTAAATAACCCATTACTTCTTCAAAGGTCATGAGAATGGATTGATGTAAATGCATCACAATATAGTTTTTTGATATTAAATAACCCATTACTTCTTCGAAGATCGTGATAATGGATTGATTTAGATACATCATAACATAGTTTTCTAATATTAAATAACCCGTTACTTTTTCAAAGGTCATGACAATATATTAATTTAAATACATCATAACATAGTTTTCTAATATTAAATAACTCATTACTTTTTCGAAAGATATGAGAGTGGATTGATTTAAATACACCATAATGTGGTTGTTTAATATTAAAGAACCAATCACTTCTTCCAAGGCCATGAATGTGTAGGCATGTTGAAATAATTTTATTTGTTTCATCAAAATAAAGTTTGACATTTTGAAAAATTTTAGGTTGTTAAAAATATATTTATCACATTAACTTAACCATTTTTTATTACAACTGTTAAAAAAAATGTATTTGGTAGATAATGGTTTTAGAACTTCATCCCACTTGACTTTATGTTGTTGTAAATGGTATATGGTATTGGAAACATGTTATTTAGAAGAAATTAAAAATGTTACTAGAACTATTTAGGTCACTATTTGTTGTACATAAATCTTCATTAATGCATAATTTTTTTTTTGGGAAAACCTATATTTATTCTCTGTGTTCTTTATTTATTCTCATAATTACTTTATAGACACTTTTAAGTTTTATTTTGTTTAGTTAGTTGTTGTATATGTTCACAATGTATTTACTAATTGTGATCAATTGTCCCATACTTACAATCTGCTAAATTGATGATTAATTCCATAAATTTAATTATTTTAGAATTTATTTCAATTACTATGCAAATGATGCTTTTTAACTTTTAAGAAGAGTCTTATGAGTGTGTACTTAAGAATTATTTCACTCCTGTGAGCAAGGGAATGAAAGAATTATCTCACTTGAGGGGAAGGATTTTTACCTTCAGGGAATTTTGAAAGCAAATGAGGTTGAAACATTTGAAAGAACAAGGATAGAACCAGAACCTCTCCCGACCATAAGAGGATTTCACAAAAACCTGGGAACAAACTACAGATTAAAGACGCCGCAAGACAGACGCCAAAGACCTCATCAATGATGTTATTTAGTGTGCAAGTGCAGCTATTTTGACCCTGCTTTCGACGCCAGCAACGACGTCATGTAATTTCCGATCCCTCTTTTGACGCCAGCAATGATGTCATTTACTGTGCAGGTGGGCGAACATTAAGCACCGACCATTGAATGCCGTCAAATGCTGCGTAGCAGGTGGAATCTGGATATGAGTCGCCCCGGTTTCGACGCTAGCAATGATGTCATTTGGTTCGCAGGATTCCAACCACGCTTTAAACCAGGAAACTGCAGTACGGCTGTGGCTATCCACCATGCAGCAGCCCAATCATTGAAAGGTTGTTGCAATCAGGCCTGGAATTTCAAATTTATTTTACCTGTCAAGTGCAAATTTGATGACAGGTGTCTGTTTTTCACACCTGTCATTTTACGTTTTATGTAGATTTATAAGTGTCAATTTTTTTTACGTTAGCCTTGTCTCAGGATGCATGAAACAGCCTCGTGAATCACGTTGAAGGCAACATACATTGTTGACCTATATGAAGGCTACGTGCTAGCTTAAGGTTTGCTCTTGCGGGGTAGGTTTTTTCCCTGGTTACGCAGACATGGATTGGGCTCGAGATTATGATAATAGGACGTCCAGTTCTAGTGATGTTCACATGCTTGATTCTGGTCCATTTTCACAATCGTGCAAAAGGCTTACTCTTGCAGGGAATAGGTTCCTTTAGCTGGTTATATAAACATAGATTTGGCTAGAGATTCCGATAGTAGGAAGTCCAAAGATTCTGATAATCGGAAGTCCACTTCTAGTGATGTTTACATGCCGGATTCGACATTAATAGTCATGCAAGAAGCAATTTTCTATTGTTCTTTCATCAATACAGGGAGAATGCCGTGGAGTTGTTATTACCGCACGGACAACACCATGGAATAGAACTATTACGACAACCGGAACATCATCCTGCATACTGCGTGAAAACCAGTTCTTCATGTACAGCTCAAATATTATAGTAGGCAGCTAATTCTTGCTGTTGTGATTGAACTACCACTATTGCCCAATTAATGACTAATTATCTGATATCTTCGATAAACCTTTAATAGGGTTTTAAAACTGTGAGGATAACTTTGATAGAGCCTAGGGCTTTAAAAATCAAATCTCTGTTAGGATTAACGGAGAATGTTGGAGTGGATAGCTATCCAACTAAGACTAATATTAGCGGATTTAGAAATCTATCGCTACTTACTATTTTACGGCAAATACTGTTAGTAATTAAAACTTTCCTCTATATAAGAGCAGAAATACGATATAATTTGTGTATGTCGCTTGAATTTGTTTAACAAACTCTTGAATCTCTTTTGCTTTCAGAAAATTTTATGTATGTGAGTGAAATGAATATGGTTTAGTCCATGTACAAGGGTCCGTAAATGGGAATATCTCAAACCCTAGGCAGTAAGACCTCCTAGGTTCTCTAACTGCAAATACTATATCTTTAAATATGTAACAATCAGAAATATG